>PVJS01004681.1:0-67850 GCA_004027185.1 Glis glis
AAATCATATGTCCCTTCTTTTTTTGTGATTGGCTAATCTCACTTAACATAATGTTCTCCAGATCTTTCCATTTTCTTGCGAATGCTGTTATTTTGTTCTTCTTTATTGCTGAGTAGAATTCCATTGTGTGTATTTCCCATAATTTTGTAATCCATTCATCTGTTGATGGACATCTAGGTTGGTTCCATAATTTGGCCGCTGTGAATTGTGCTGCTATGAACATGGGTATGCATATATTACTGTTGTTTTCTAGTTTCAATCCCTTTGGTATGATACCCAATAGTGGTATAGCCGGATCATATGGTGGATCCATTCCCAGTTTCTACACTGTTGGTGGGATTGCAAACTAGTTCAACCACTGTGGAGATCAGTGTGGAGATTCCTCAGAAAACAAGTGTTCATTTTAAAAAGAAAAAGTAAAATTTTCGCATTTTAAAGGGAGTATGGTGAGATGAGAGAATTTCAACTTTCTCAGAAAGTTGAAGGTAACTGCATCTTTGTAGAATAAAGGCACTTAGGGAGAGACTGGGTACCCACGAGTGGGGAGAACCTGGAAAAACTGAAATGGTCTTATTACAAATTAAAGATACTTTTTTGCTTCAAAAAAAGAGATCTATTGTACAATGTGGTTGAAGTTGACAACAATGTATTGCTTTCCTCAAAATCAATAGCAGGAGATTTTTATTTTTGTGCTACTGGGGATTGAACCTAGGGGCATTCTACCACTGAGCTACACCCCAAGACCTTTTTTATTTTTTATTTTGAAACAAGGTTTGCTAAATTGCTGAGGCTGGCCTTGAACCTGCACTTCTCCTGTCTCAGCCCCCAAAATACTGGTATTACAGGTGTGTGCCACCATGCCTGCCACTAACAGCAGAATTTAAGTGTTCTCGCTTATATGTGATATGTGAGATAGTGCTTGAATTAATGAGCTTGAATTATCCACTTACCAATGAATCCCCATTTCAAAACATCATGTTGTATACATGCTAACATATATAATTTTATTACTTAAAACGAATTAAAAAAAAGTAAATAATAATAACCCCCAAAGAAAGTGGCAGAGTGAGCTATCCTTAATTGAAAAAGATATAGAATTTTAAAACGATGATATAACTGGTAGGGATCTTTCATCCCATATGCTAGTTCCCATATTTCTATTTATCTGTACAACTTTGTTGTAGAAAATAAAGTCCTCAGCACTACACTAGATAATATATAAGCACATTAGAAATTAAAGACATGAAATCAATTCTTCAGTTGTTTAATGTTTTATTTGGAAAATACACAAGGACATGTGTATACAATGTTTTACACCTCATATATGAATATTTAAATTGAAAAATGTGCATTAGATATGGACCTTAAAATGAAAGGATGACTGATGAAGGCATGAGATATTTAAAGGAGGCTCCATTAAGAAAGTGAGGCTTAAAATCTATTTGGCAGAACAAATAAGATTTATGCAGCAGAATGACAATGAATTACCAAGCAAGGGTCAAAACAAGTGCAAATGTGCTTGTTGAGAGGTAAAGACTCAGTCTAACCAGATGTAGGGAATGTTCCTACAGGCCCAGAGGAAAATAGGATGGAAGAAGGAAAATGAGGTTATACTGTTGCTCTGAAAAGCGAGGTTTTATGTAGTCTATCATTCAATTTGATAAATATCGTATCCCCGTGTGGCAGGTCATTGTTGGGTAAGGGGAATATTTGAGAGACAATGTGGGGAAGATGATAAGTGATTTGTTTGTGGAAGATGTTTAAAATAAGTGCCCTAGCATTTCTCTGCAGAAAATGGGTATCTATTAAGACATAGTTGCATAGAGCAGATTTCCAGAAGGAACCAGAACATCTCAGGATCCCAAATCATGCATTTTAATCATGATGGCTTGCCATTTTTAGTTCACTTGAAGGGTTTTTTTAAACAATTTATTCTCAACTCTACATCATCAATGCTGCTCTCAGTTGCTGATTTGTATAGCATGAGTTATGCTCACAAACGTACATTAGTTTTCCTCTGGGGTAGTTCCCTGGCCAACTACTTCTTTATCTTTGATTGTTCAGCTTCTGTATCCTCTCGATCTGCAACTTATTTTCCCCCCAAGATAGAAGAACATTCTCTTTCAATCACTAAGCAAACTGAAGTTCTCATTTGGTTCAGGAATATTTCTTTTATAATTTTATAGAACTTTTTGAAACCAAAAGATAAAAAGATAATGTAAACAAATGCCTTTCCCACAGTGAGTGAGGGTGAGGAGGAGAGTAGAAGGGGCCAAGGGATATCTCTATGCAGCTAAAGCAGAAATGGTTGAGATGCTTAAAAGGTAAAATGACAGTGCAATTCACTTCAGTCACACTTGCTTCAGTTACACTTCTCCTTTTTCTGTAAATAATACTAGGTATGAAACCACACATTATAAAAGGAATGGAGCTATGCAATTGCCCGTGTTATATGTGAAAGGAGTTTAAAGTGTCATTTCAAAAGGAATTTGCTCTGACAGTCTTCAGTGATGCAAAATATGCTCTACATCAGGTATCAACTTTTCTTGATATGATAGTGACCGACTGGGCTCTTGTGGGTTTATTATAAGAAAAAAATATCATTTTAACTGACAGCATAAGAGCTATTGGGATATGACCTTAGAGGCCAGCAGGCGATGGGTTAATTTCTTATGGGAAAGAGATGCTTTGCATTTTCATTCACCTGGAAAGAAGGGTGAGAGTAATTGGACAGGTCTGAAGTTCCCAGGCTTTGCAAGGGGCACAGGTGAAAATACAACTTGTGAAAATTGGAGGCTAATTATCTTTCAGCTCTGAAAGAGTGACCACATGTATTCTTCTGCATAAAGTGAGAACTGGAGGACAACTCAAGGGAGTGGATAGGAAACCCACTTTTTGAAGCTGTCCAATTTCAGAATATTCTGAGTTGCACCGCAATTTCTGGTTTGACTGGGAAATGTTCTTGTAAGGCAAGAAACTAATAAATTGAAATATCTGAAAACAACATACTTGCTTTAAAAAGACACTTCAGCCTTTGGTAATTTAATGATTTCTGCACAAATAAACTATGTAAATGAGTATCACTTTCATAGGCTAAATTATAGGTTACTCACTACACTAGATATGGCAAAAAATGAAATAATTTTTGTGACAACTCTTCAGAATATTTTCTAGGCAAGAAACAAAAGACTAGGTGTTTTCATTTAATGTTTAACCAAAGAGGTCACTTACTGGCATATTATTGTAGATTTTTAATAATCTAGGTAAGTGAAGTGTGTAGCATAGTACAATGAGGAAATTAACAGCAGCATTGGAATTCTTCTTTTGGTCAGATTGGTCACGTCAAATGTACAGAGAACTAAGGAAGGCCTTGAAGGATGAGAGTTTCATTTAACATGACAGAGAAGAGAGAAAAAGTTGACATGTAAAATATCCTAAAATTAATCAAAGTTTTACAATTACATCTCTTTTATGATGAGAGAAGTACAGAAATATATATTGAGATAAATTGGCTTGGAAGTGACTAACTTAGGTCAGTTATTAACTATACCCCTCAAAGCTGTGATATAGTATTTAAAAATCATAATCTGTTCATAGAAAAATAAAGGCTACCAAGTATATCATTGATTGTCTCTCAATTTGAAATTCTCATCTTTGTCAATTTATTATATTTTCCTGGCATTCACGCAATTAAAATATTATCCATGTCAGTAAATATTATTTTGAAATATAATGTTCTCAGTAGTATAAATAAAACCTGAGTCCTGGAATGACTAATTTTCAAAGAGAGTCAGCAACTGAAAAGGTGAAAATAGCGATAGTGTTACACTCTCACATTTATATAATCAGGTAGTGAGGAGTACTAATGATGCTTCTAGGGTTACTTATATAAATGTCTCCCATGAAGGTAGATATACCAAAGTTCTCAAAAAATAGTGCACTTTGTGATTCTCAGTCTAAAATGCTTACTTTGCAATATATAAATAAGTCACCTGATAGTGCCACCTCTTCATTTGGTTTTCTAATGTGTAAGATCTATATAAATGCTATTATTGCTATTCCTCACCTGTCTGGTTGATTGTATATGATGTGATTAATTTGGGAGGGTTCAACTTAATCATCAGGGCCCTCACCCTACAACCTGCCAGTCTATATCTGCCTCATCCTCTGACCCCCATTTTTATAATTCAGCATTAAATCACAGCTCTCATGCAAGTTCTGATATTTTCCTTAGTTGCAATAATAGATTATCTACCTTATTCCTGGTAGGTCTTCTCAGAACTTTAACTCTTCTGCATAATTCTAATTTTATGTTATATATCCAATTTTACTTGATATATTGAATTTTAAAACAAACCCATACAATATTGTCATAAATTCCAACCTCATTATTATAGCTGTCCTTTTATACTGACTCTCATTTTATGCTATTTTCACAATGTTTCTGTCTCATGCAGCAAACAGAATAGCAACAAAATAAATATGCAAAATCCACAATTTTCCTATAAATACTACAATAAATAATTAAAGTATTGCTGAAAATTATTAGAATGTATATATATATATATATACATATATCCAAGAGTTTATTATCATTAACATATAAAAGCATACCAATAATTTTAAAAAGGGTCAAATAATAACAAGCAATAATAATAGTAATTGACAAAAGGAAAATACAAAACCACTAAAGATATGTTCAAGTATGTCAGTTGTTAAGAATTTTCTTAGCAGGGCGTGGTGGTGCATGCTTGTAATCCCAGTGCATGGGAGGCTGAGACAGGAGGATCACAGGTTAGTGGCCAGCCTCAGCAACTTAGGCCCTCTGCAACTTAGTGAAACCCTGTTTCAAAATAAAAGAATAAAATAGGGTTGGGGGTGTAGCTTGGAGGTAGAATGCCCTTGGGTTCCATCCCCAGTAACACACACACACACACACACAGAATTTTCTTAATAGACAATCTAATGCATTCCTTATAGAAATATAAATTGATATGAATATTTTCAAAGGGCATATGGAAAATGCAACTTAAAACTTTAAAAAGACCACTATACTATTTGATGCAATAACTCAAGTTATGGATTTCTTTCTG
Source organism: Glis glis (assembly GCA_004027185.1). Classification (NCBI taxonomy): domain Eukaryota; kingdom Metazoa; phylum Chordata; class Mammalia; order Rodentia; family Gliridae; genus Glis; species Glis glis. Next base: position 5,094 of record PVJS01004681.1, read on the forward strand.
CTAAAGAAAAATCATGAATGTATACAAAAAATTTTGTACAAAGGAAGCATAAAAATGCCAAAATCTAACCCCTCACAGAAGGTTGCAGAATGAATTAATAATATTGGATATAGGCTGGTGGAAAAGAGGAAAAGGCTCTAGAATCAGATTGCTAAAATTCAAGTCATAGATTTTCACTTACGAAGTGTACAGCTTCAAGTATTGATTTAATCTCTCTGTACCTTTGTTTTCTCATTTATGAAATGTGGGTAATAACAGAACCTACCTAAAAATATTACGGAGATTAAATTATATAATACTACAAGCATTTGGAACAGTGTCTGGCACATAGGAGCACTCAGTAAAACGCACCTACTATTTGATGACCTATTATGCAGTCATAAAATCAGGTTGGTAAATATTGGAAATGTGAAAATTATGAACATTACGATAAATGAATGAGCATGTGTCAATAATATTTCAATATGGTAAAGCCAATACTTTTGAACAGACACCTAATGCTTTCCCCTTTTCAGTAGTTCAGTTTCTTTCCTGCAGTCCCTCTACACTTAAAGCCGTAGGAAACAGGAGAGTGAAAGTCACCCAGGAAAAGAAAAGCACAGGGAAACCTCACAGGTATCTCACAGTTCTGGTATGTAGGGACTCTAGGTACCACGGTTTAGTCACATAACATCAGTCCCTCAACATGTTTTAAATGTCCGTCACCATGGCATTAACTTTGAATAATTGCATAAAACATAAACTTTACCACTAGTTCTTCAGTGTATGCATCTGCATATAACAGCTGTGAATCATGATCAGTAACCAATCACAACACTTTTTCTAAGTCTGTCAGGGATTGGGCACTGTGCAAATGCACAGACAGCAAAGCACGTAGCTTTGTTGCTACCTGATCTCCCAGTGATCAACCCATCTGACATTTCACAAAAGTGTATGAACACACGATAGACATTACCCAAGAAAGATAAAAGTGCAGCAAAGAAACAAGAGGTAATGCTGGAGGTGGAATCCTAATAGAAAGTAAATGAAGTTCTAGAAGAAGGAGCTGACCCTGCTGCCATGTTGACACCACAAAAGCATCTAGGTACTAGCTAGAGGAACAGAGTGAAGGTGAACTTTCTGATGTAAATAAAAATGGTTTTGACAAAAGGTATGCAGATGTCACTGAGGACCTGACATCAGCAAAAATCTTCACAAGAAGGGAAATCTTGGAGATATTTCATGACATTGAGGGTACAAAGGATAAAATGTTGACACTATTCCAAACTTAGAAAGGAATATAAAATTTTGAAAGCATAGTAAAGGTGCTCACTCAGTATCATAAGACAAGAAAAAGAAGACCATCTGTCCAAACAACTCAGTAAAGTTTTTCTTCACTAAGAAATAAAATACTTCAATTCCCAATGTTTCTAACATTTTCAAATATGGTATGCTAGATCAATAACAGCTTCACTGTTGTCATTTCCTGTACATTTATTTATTTAATTATTTATTTATTTATTAATTTATTTATTTGCAGTACTGGGGATTGAACGCAGGGGCGTTCTACCTCCGCACTATGCCCCCGGCCCTATTTTTTATACTTTATTTTGAAACCAGGTCTCACGAAGTTGCAGAGGGCCTCACTAAGGAGAGAGAGAGAGAGAGAGAGAGACACACACACAGACAGGGAGAGAGAGAGAGCGAGAGAGCTGAGGCTGGCCGTGAACCCGAATCCTCCGGTCTCCGCCTCCCAAAGTACTGGGATTACAAGCGTGCGCCACCACGCCCGGCCATTTCCTGTACATTTATAATTGACAGCGAGAACTTGGAGTATTTTCAACATACATTTTTAAGGGTCAAGGAGCAGCAGTGGTTTTCCCTCTGATTGTTAAGGTTGTTGTGTGTGATTTGGGCTGGTGTTGTCACTTTTATAGTACCACACATCTATGCAAAGCAACAACTTCCTGCATAAGGGCAGTAGGAGCTTAAAGGGTAGAAGGATGCTCTTCTGAGACTCATCAGAAGAGTTGGAAAAGAGAAGCGGCCGAAACCAAATGATCTGAATATTCTGCCCCACACAAAGATCGGTGCTGAAACCATCAGAAATATTTGGAGAAATGTCAGAGCCCAGAGGGGTTGCTCCTTACTTTTTCAGGGCATATTCAAGAAAAAGCTAAGCCTTTGAGGGAAGCCATCAGCTATTATGAGTTTAATCCGCAATTTAGAAATAGTGTGATTGCATATTGACATTCATATTGGAAGAGGTCCAGAATTTCTTAGGTGGCCTAGTCAAAGATATTATGCCTTTTAGGTTGGACAAAACAGGGGTGGGTAATCCAGATGATGGATGTGGCTGTATCAGAGATGGCAGGTGTATCCAGAACCAAACTTCTTAATGTAAATGGGGAAAGAGAAGCAAGCGATTCCTGAAAGCGTCAATGAGGACAGTCTAGGAGTTGCATTAGTTGCTGTGGACTAGGTCCTGGCAGGAGAAATGAGCTATACTTAACTGGCAGTGAGAGGAAGCCACGAGAAAAAGAATTTTTCACAATTTTGTCTACTATAGGCAAAAGGTTTGATAAGCTCACCCCTGAACTCAAAAACCACCTCAAAATGGAGGAAAGAAAATATTTTAAGGGAGATTAATAGGGTGTTTAAATGTTGAGTTGCCTAAAAGTTAACCAGAGACATTTTAAAAAATGAATTAGAAGGAATTTTTGTTTGTTTATTGTACATTTCTGCATATCATACACTATAAAATTTGACCTATCTAGGAATATATATGGAGAGAGACTTGAAGGTGTGGTTTATCAAAAAATCGACCTGTTCTCTAAGTGATGAGATTTATGCTAAATCTCTTTTCTTTGTATAGTTCTCTAGTTTCCAAATTTCCTGTGATAAATACCTATTATCTTTTAGTCATTGAAAATATTTATTACAAAACAAAGCAAGAAAAAAAGCCAAGTGAATCTTAGAATTAGAACTGATGATACAGTTGAAAGAATTCTTTTTTTTTGAAGACAGACAGATATATTTGTTTGAAACCCTAAATACAGAAGAGTTTGTTTCTTGAAATCTTGCACTGTTCGAAATCTTTTACAAAGGGATTCCTTAAAGCAGGTGTATATCTTCATTTACTAATATGAGCTGAATAAAAGGAGAGTACAGAGTATATTATAAATCAGTCAAAAGTAAGATAAAATATAGCCTAAATATAAATAGGAAATATAAGACTCGGTTGATTTCAAAGCTCTCATTTACAGAAGCAAAGCTGCAATATTACTTTAACGTGTAAATGAAAACATCTAGGAAATGAAAAAGAAAATAAAATGGAAAGGATTAAAGTAAAAGGAGGTGAGGGAAAAAGGAGAGAATGGGTAAAAAGACACAGGGAAAAGGGAGGATTTTACTTTTTTAAGTTTTCACTTTGCTAAACTCTTAATGAATCAGATATAGAAAACTGTTGAATTAGGCTGAGAGAAGAGGATCACAGGTTCAAGGCCAGCGCACAGGTCTTACTAAATTACAGTTGAAAGAATTCTAAACTGGAGCTGAGTCTTTGAGCTACTGAATAGAAGATCTGAGATTGCTTTTTTCTGGAGAAAAAAAGCAAGGACAGTAATGTCTGAGCTGTCTACCTAACACATTAATATGTTTGGAAAATCAAGAGAATTATAACAAAATGGTTCAGTGCCAAAGGTTTGGTTATATTATGGAACTACAGCATAAAAGCAAAAGTAGATATTGAAGTTATCCAAATAAATTGATTTATATAGGCAGAAATTAGATAATTCAGAAAAAATTAATAAAATTGCCATTGTAAGTACAGCATTGTATACACAAATTAAAGCATACAATAAATTATTGAGCATCAGAACATTTATTAAGAATAAAATTTGCAAGCTGGGAATGAGCTTAAGTGAGATGTTTAACTGCCCCTGCAAAGTCATCTAAATTTATTTGATTTGTAAGAAACATTTTTGTCCAGTCTGAGTCCGGGGAAGATAACAAAGCCCAGTTATATTTTTTGTGGTAAAAATATTAGCTGCTTCATATGTAGAATTTTTCAGTCCTGCAAGAGTGTTTTTGTGCAAATTCCAAAGCATGCTATAACACAGGATGGTTGCTGTACTGTGGATGCTCAGGCTGAACGCTGGAGATGGGCCAATTGTGGATAATTACATCCTTGGAGCTGGGAGTTCTGTCTCAGGCAACTCGAGCACATGAAATGTAATGTCATTAATGTCATCCCATGCTCAGATGAGAAAAGTACCCTGATTGCTGCCTTGCTTAAGTGTGCCTAAAAAAAGAAAAGGAAAAAGAAGTAAACCTTAAACTAGCAAAATTAATGTTGTTAGGTTTTTTCCTTAATTCTTCTAAATCTTGTTTTACTGTCATGCTGAAAATAGACTACATTTTAATAATTTCATTCCTCCTTCCATTCCATACCAAATTGTGATGAAAGGCCTAAACATAACTTCTATAGTTAATTTCCTTCTGAACCACGAGAAACAATAATTGCAGGTAGAATTACTTGAAATATACATAGTTTGCCACCCTCCTTTATCACTTGACCTTTCAAATACATAGAAAGAAGCATTCTTGTTATAGATGTCTCTTCTTTTTCTTTCTTCTTCCTTTAAGGTAGTTTTACTTTTTTTTGTATTGTGGCAAAGCACACATAACATAAAACTTACTATTTAAAATGCAGAGGTCAGTGATTTTAGTACCTTTCCAACATCATGTGACCATCACTACTTTCCAGTTCCAGACTAATTTTATCACCTCAACCATTTAAAAAAATAGTAATTTTTTAAATTTCAAGATGAATAGTCAATAAAGACAATAATGGGTTGCCCACATCTTGGATGAAATTGGTAAATCAAGCCATATAAATGATCTATATTATTGGTTATGCATTTGATTCAGCATTCCTGTAAGACTGAATTTTCAGATGTCAAAATTATTTTTCTAGCTTGGTGTGGTGGTGCACACCTGTAATCCCAGTACTTGGGAGGCTGAGACAGGAAGATTGAGACCCTATTTCAAAACAAAATATAAAAATAAAACAAGGGCTGGGATATAACTTTGAGGTAGAATGTCCCTGGGTTTAATCTCCAGTATCACACACACCAAAATATCTTTTTCTATAAACAGAATGCATGCTTTTCTATTTGATTATAAGTTTAATCAGGTAATAAAGAAGCCAGTAAAACAGAAAATAGAAGAAAATAAAATTATCTAAGATATTTTCATTTTCTTCTTTATGTTGTATCTTCAATTTAATAAACTTTCTTATATTACTTTAATTAGAGGCAAAGTTATTAACATACAATAAAATAAAGACAGATCCCCCAATGCAGAGATCATTGTGTCATTGCCATTTCTGTATACATAGATTTTGTTATGTATATGTAGTTTTAACCTAATTTTTCTCTTAACATTTATTGTAAACTCATTACCATACCATACCTTTGATGACTACTATAAGGACAAATAAAAGTAAAGAAAAAGAGAATTAATTATGCCTGTTAAAAATAAGGGTAGAGATTTTTCTTCTGTCCTTTCTTTGAAAACATTGACTTCAGCAAATCTTGTGATTGCAAATAAAATCTCCTCTTTTTAAAATGTATATAAACCTTTAAAAAACAAGATAGGATTTTGTCAGGTTTCTGACGAAGAGATGTCTTTCTCCAATACCAGGGAACTATCTCTAAAATGTAAACAAGGAAGATAGTAAGTGCCCCATTTCCTCTTTCCTGAGGGAAGTTAGGAGTTTAACTTTGGTGAGCACCTCCTTTCAACTTGCAAAAATATCTCCTGTCATAAAGATAGGAGAAGTTTGCTTTTTCTCTGGATAAAACCAATTAGATAATACAATCAATCCAATAACCAGTAAATTTAGGATAAATTACTTGTGCAAGAAATTGTGCTGCCAAGTCCTTTTGGTTGAGGACTGGTTATTGTTTACCTAAATATATATATATATATATATATATATATATATATATATATATATATAAAATCTCTTGGTATATTGATGGCAATGTATACTGAAATGGATTCTCTGCAAATTTAAAATTTAAAAGTAAGAAATAAAGGTAGTCAAACTAGTTATCTATATGCAAAAAATGGAAATAAATCCCACTTTCTCACTATGCATAAGTCAATTCAAGATGAATCAAAAATCTGGAAATTAGACCAGAGACTTTGAAGTTACTTGAAGAGGACATAGCACCAATATATAGGTCCTCCAATATACAGGCATGGGTAAAAAACTTCCTCAACCATACCCCAAAGGCACAAGAAATTAAAACGAAGATTAATATGTGGGATTGCATTAGACTGAAGAGATTCTGTGCGGCAAAGGAAACTATTAAACACCTCAAAAGAGAACCGACAGCTACTCCTCTGATAGAGGACTAATATCTAGACTATACAAAGAACTCAAGAAACTCACTGCCAAAAAAAAAAAACAAATAACCCAATTAAAAAATGGGCAAATGAACTAAATAGACACTTCACAAAAGAAGAAATATAAATGGCCAATAAATATATGAAAAATGTTTAACATCATTAGCAATTAGAGAGATGCAAATCAAAACTACCCTGAGATTTCACCTAACCCCAATTAGAATGACAATCATTAAAAATACAAACAATAATAAATGCTGGCGAGGATGTAGAGAAGTAGGAACTCTGATACATTTTTGGTGGAATTGGAAATTAGTGCAACTATTTTGGAAAACAGTGTGGAGGATCCTCAGAAGAATGGGAATGAACCTACCATATGACCCAGCAATACCACTTCTAGGCATCTACCCAAAAGAATGGAAACCAAACTACCAGAGTAATGCATGTATATCTATGTTTAAAGCTGCACAATTCATAATTGTCAAACTATGGAACTGCCAAGATGTTGATCAACAGATGAATTGATTACAAATTTATGGGATATATGTACAATAGGATTCTACTCAGCCATAAAGAAGAACAATATGTCATTTGCAGGAAAGTGGATGGAACTGGAGAATATTATGCTAAGTGAGATTAGTCAGTCACAAAAAGTGAAAGGTCAGATGTTCTCCCTCATACACAGAAGCTAGGGAGAAATTGGAACACAGGAGGGACTCCAGACAAAGGAGGAGAAACCTTAGTGGAGTGAAGGAAGGGACCTAACTGAGGGAGATGGGAGGGGGGAGGAAGACTTGAAGAGGGAATCACCTCAGTGGACATGATGTACATACACAAACTCATCTAAGACAATCACTGTGCTGAGCACAGGAAGGTAGAGAGGGAGAGGGAGTCGGGTGGGAACTAGAGGAAAGCTCAACAAGTTCTGTGTGCATGTAAGCCTCTATCACCCTGAATTTCATCAAGATGTATGATTACAATGCACCAATAAAAAATAAAAATAAAAATAAGGAATAAAAAATGAACATATAAGTACATGAGTGTGGAGAATGCGACTGCCAGAAACAGGTTAATGTTTGCCTTGGAAAGGTCTAAGGGTCATGGAAAGCCATGATTAGACTGATGAGCTGTCTGAAAGCAGCCTGCTCCTCCAAGGTAAACGCTTCTGGGTCTCTTGCAGGCGCCTACTCCCAAATATTCCTGCTTGTCAAACATTGTCTCAAGGATCTTCTGTACATCCTCAGCGGTTGTATTGCTCACCACTCTCTCAAAGACTTTCTACAGTTGTTCTGCGGCCAGCCCAGTTAAACGTTAACCTCTAGTCCTCGTTGCACGTATACTAGTTAAATTTTACCTCTCAAGCTCTGCACATATGCAGGAGCATCCATACCTCAAACTCCCCCCTCAAAAATGAATAAAAGCTGTGGACCAGTGCCCAGTGGGGCCTTCGCCAAAGATTGAGGTCCCTGGCCCGCCCCTCTCAAATCTGCTCTGGGTCTGCGTCATTCTTTTCCCCTCAGGTGCACCACAGGACAGTAACTGACACATGAGTGAATGAGTAAACAACTAACTGGCTACCTCTGATGTGGTAGCTACCTCACTCATCCAGGCTCCTGAGGGCATCCCACTTCGGGTCCACTGATAAAGGCAGGTGGAAACCCAGGAGAGGCTTGCTCAGGTGTACCTTTAATATCAGATCTGATTTTTGCAGGCCTGTTTGCTGTATTGATGTTAAATGATGTGTGAATACCCTAACCTAATTTGCAATTGTCTTTCTCCCAGTATCAGCCATGGACCAATCTTTAAGAGCTGATCTCGGAATGGCAAGTGAATCTCCATCACCATATTGGTATCTGTATCACCACATTCTCAAAACAAAACAACAACAACAACAGACATTAGCATTATGGTTTGTTTTCCTGACTGTTGTTGCTCTCATCTGTTTGTAGGATTGCCTTTCTGGTCTGCAAGCCTGTGGTGATCGCTGTGCAACAATGTAATCATCCTAATTTAGTTGAACATAAGGTCTTCCTGCTGAGACAGGCTGGAGTAGAGTTGTGAAATTTCCCATTATCTTAACAAACATATTCTGAACATCCAATTCCTTTCATATGTGTGATATGGTGATAGAGTCCATTTTTCACTGCACCAGCAAGATCTTTCTAAGAGGATGTATAAATGTCAGTTGCTGTTATATGGGAACCTTGAAAAGTTGGATTCACTTTGCTTTGTTGTGAAACACCAGAAGAACCAGATTCTTGATAGTCATGATGGGGTTAAAGCATTTCTTCCTCTTCCTGTGCCTAAGTCATGCACTATGTCCCATATTTGGCCTCATGACCATCTTTTATGCCTCTCAACTTTGTTCCTTCAGGCTGGATCTTAATTTCCATTAAAGTTTTTTTTTTTTTCTTGCAGTACTGGGGATTGAACCTAGGGACATTCTACCTCTGAGCTACACCCCCAGCCCTATTTTTTATTCTTTGTTTTGAAACAGGGTCTTACTAAGTTGCAGAGGGCCTCACTACGTAGTTGAGACTGGCTGCGAACCTGGATCCTCCAATCTCAGCCTCCCAAGTACGGGGATTACAAGCATGCACTAAACTGGGCGTGGTGGCACACGCTTGTAATCCCAGTACTTTGGGAGGCGGAGACCGGAGGATCTGGGTTTGTGGCCAGCCTCAGCGCGCGCAGCGCATGCGCTCTCGCGCTCGCTCTTTCTCTCTCTCTCTCTCTCTCTCTCTTTCTCTCTCTCCCTCTCTCCCTGTCTCTCTCTCTCTGCCTAGTGAGGCCCTCCGCAACTTCGTGAGACCCGGTTTCAAAATAAAGTATACAAAAAAATAGGGCTGGGGGCATAGCGCAGAGGTAGAACGCCCCTGCGTTCAATCCCCGGTACCGCAAAAAACCAAAAAAAACCCCCCCCAAAAAAACCCCCCAAAAAACCCAAAAAAACAAGCATGCACTACCACGTTATGTTCTTTATACCATAATCCTCTTTCTCTGAATCACACTCCTCTCCTCTCCTCTCCTCTCCTCTCCTCTCCTCTCCTCTCCTCTCCTCTCCTCTTCTCTCCTCTGCCACTTAACCCTGCCATCAACTTAGGTGCCGACTTCTAGCCTCCAGAACTATGAGGCAGTTATAGTTTGGATATAAAATATCCCCTGGACCTCATGTTCTGGAGGCAGCCATGTTGGAAGCAGGACTTGGCTGCTGTAGAAGGGTCCCTGAAGGTGTAGCTGGGGACAGGTTTTTCCAGGCCTACTGCTGCAGCTTCCTGCTCTCCCCACCTTGAGATGATAAGAGACTCTCTCCTTCTACTCTCTGCTTCCCATCACTTCATGACCTACGGATGGATCTGTAGCCCCGGTAGGATGTAAAATGGAATTATATATAAACTAAGTCTTCCTCTAAATTGTGGTCATCAGGTATTTAGGGTCACAGTGGTGAGAATGCTGACCAAAACAGAGAGAATAAATTTCTGCTGTTTTAACTCACCCAGTTTGTTATATATTGCCATGGTAGCCCTAGAAAACTTACACAGCATCCAAAATAGAGATCTAATTCTGTCTCACATTCCAAATGAGACAGTTGATCTCCTCTTGCCAATCCCAGATATGTTATCATCATCCACCCAGTTATTTTCACAAAAAACAATGAGAATCACCTTCAATGTTGTTTTCTCTCAATTCCCATTTTAACAAACTCCTATGAGTTCTTCTCATTCACACAACAAATATCTATTACGCAACTGAATATATCAGACACTATTCTAGGTATGAGGGAAATGATGGAAATAAAACAAACTGGCCCTTGTCATTACACATTTGTGACTGGGGAAACAGAAACAAAAAATCAAATACAAGTAATGCAGAACACAGATATTTAAGAAATATTAAGTGGCAATAAATGATCGTGTCTAACACATAGTCATAAAATAGGAGTCTGAGCTATGGTCAAACAAGAATGACAGCCCCTGACTTGTTAAAATGAGAGTCACAGCAAGTTCAACAATCTAAAGACTGAAAAATATTATTATTTTAAAGCAAACAAAAATATTGAAGGGATAAGATTAGAACAAACAGATGTGATAGAGTTGTCAGGTACAGTCCAAGAGCCAGACTGTGCCCTTAGTTTTGATAGGAAACAATATTTTATTCCAAGTGCATTTGGTTGTACCTCCAACCTATCTTTATTTTTAATGATTCCTATTACTTATCCTGAATCACCATCATTCTGTCTTGGTTGACCATGTCAGTAACTGACTAACAAGCTTCCATTTCTCTTTTTCATTCCTTCCAACCTCTGCACAGCAACCACAGTGATGTTCAAGTATGTAAGTTGAATTGAGACCCTACTCTACTTAAAACCCCTCAGTGACTTCTTACTGTGCTTAGAATAAAATCTAACCCTTTGCCACAGCTAGAGTAAAGGTCAAGTGAGTTCACATATGTGACACATCAAGAGCAGGGGTTGGCTCACATGCAGGACTCAAGGGACATGAATAAAATGTCTTCCTATACAAACGTGACATAGCATCACTTCATGTCTAGATGAGCCCTTTTTTCTTTCTAGAGAGTTCTGATGAAGATGCAAATAACCCTGCTATGAAAGACAGCTATGACTCCTGGGTCACAAATTCACATATTAATGTCTCCTCCCCAAAAGGTAAAACAGGCTGGGCAGTACAGAAAAATCAGGATTAGTGGAGACTGGAGAATTGGAAGATATACACAGTTTCAAAATGGGAGCACTGCTATTTTAGTCCCAATTGAGTATTTTCATGTCAGGTTGCTCTCCCACGGTTGCCAGATCTTTTGATACTTTTCCCAAGGGGATTGATAAGTCACAATCTTATAAGAAATATCTGAATTTGTAAACACATGTATTTAATTAAAACTTTTTTCATCACAATCTTATAAGAAATATCTGAATTTGTGAATAGAGCATTTAATTAAAACTTTTTACCACATCCTTATAAGAGATATCTGAACTTGTAAATACTACCATTTAATTAAAAATTTTTAAAAAACTTGTGCATGCCTAAAAGAACTCAAGCACATGCCAAATCTCGCAATTAGCTGCTGTTTTGACTTGAAAAACTTTGGAATGAAAAAAAATGCCCCGGTGAAATGTTACACAAGACCAGTACTTTTTTGACAAGGGCAAGAAAAAGAAAGAGAATTAAATCATCTTATTTCATTCAAGTAAAGTAGACTCAAAGTCTTGAGCTATATATTAAACAATTCTGATTGGCTGCTCCTTAAGTAATAAATATCATATTTTCTCAACGCATGTCTGAGCCAGTCACAGGTCTAAAAGTGTTACATATATTTATTTAAAACTACACTGAAAAGCCGGGCGTGGTGGCGCACACTTGTAACCCCAGTACTCTGGGAGGCAGAGAACGGATGATCTGGGTTCGCGGCCAGCCTCAGCTCTCTCTCTCTCTCTCTCTCTCTCTCTCTCTCTCTCTCTCTCTCTCTCTCTCTCTCTCTCTCTCTCTCTCCCTGTCTCTCTCTCTCTCTCCCTGTCTCTCTCTCTCTTTCTCTCTCTCTACCTAGTGAGGCCCTCCACAACTTCGTGAGACCCGGTTTCAAAATAAAGTATAAAAAAATAGGGCCGGGGGGTGTAGTGCAGAGGTAGAATGCCCCTGGGTTCAATCCCCGGTACCGCAAAAACAAAACAAAACAAAACAAAACAAAAAAAACTACACTGAAAGCTGAAAGCTGAAAGCTGGTCTTTGTGTGTGTGTGTGTGTGTGTGTGTGTGTGTGTGTGTGTGTGTATCTGTGTGTGTGTTACTGGGGATTAAACTCAGGGGTGTTCTACTCCTGAGTTATATCCCCAGTCCTATTTTATTTTTTATTTCAAAACAGGGTCTCGCTAAATTGTGAGTCTGGATTAACATGTGATTCGCCTGTCTTGGCCTCCCAAATACTGGGATTACAGGCATATATCACCAAACCTAGTTCTTTCCTTTTTTTTTTCTTTTTATGATGATTAAACTAGAAAAAAATCTCATAATCTGAGGCTGTTGCTAGAATCCCAATTCTAAAAAGGGATGAAAACAGACAACAACAAGTGTGTGCTGTGAGGAGGAAGAGCGCTGCAGAAGGGAGGGAAGAGGCTGAGAAGGCATCTGCAGTTTTGCCTAGGATCTTCTGATGACTATACTGTCCCAGTGGACCCTTTCTAGGAATTTTGAATCATCACACAATGGGGGTTAATAGTAACTAGGTGAACTCGCCTGCCGTTTAGCTCCACTAAAGCTTTTTTTGTTGCCATCTTTCTTCCCTCATCTTCATGCTGTCCACACCAGCCCATCTGTTCCATCCCTGCCCAGAAGAGGATGTTACTCCATCCCCAGGGAGGCTGAAGCTGAAGACTGCAATGACATCATGGTGACTGTTTTTCAAAAAATCAAATGTACACAGAAAATGCATTGCCAGCAAGAATCTGTCAGGTCACAGCTGTTTCACAATGAGTCATCCATCACTCTGAGGACTATCACACATGGACCAAAGCAATGAAATCCCACACACTAGGGAATAAACAAAGTTATGCAAATGCAGGGATACCTCCCATCTAGTATCAGTAAGAAACTTCTACAGTAATTAAGAGTGTGCGGCAATGTTGCATCAACACACTGTGCTGTTTTCTTTAAAGGAACTCTGAGGAGACGAGAATTTTGAAAATGAACAATGAGTTCTATGCAGAAAATACTGCATCCTACCAGAGCCTTTGGAATATCCTTTCCTTTGCCAAGCAAGAAAAGATTCAATAAGTTAAACTGCTTTTCATAGGATCTCCCAACAGACCCTTCATAGGCCCAGTGGGAAGAACAGACAGCTGTCAAAATAGAATTTGAGTTTGATCCCAAAGTTCTGACATTTCTAAAATGTATTCTCCAATTGCCTGTCATGGAGACTAAAAATTCTGTTCTAGTGGGATAAGGCATTCTACTTATGAAATTGTAATAAATCCTCATAAAATATTTTAGCATAGATTATCATTCTTTTGCAGAATGGTGGTGTTTGGTTGGGCCTCCACATGGAAAATGGAGACTTGGAGTAGCCCTACATGTTGGACATACTGCCAAAGAGAAAAAGGTTATCACCAAGTGAGGAAGAAGATGCCAAATAAAACTTCTGCACTCAGATAAATTTGCTCAAGGCTGGTCATGCTGCTCTGCTATTTTCTTGGTAAAACAGGATAAGAAAAGCAAAGAAAGAGAAAAGAAAAGGCAATGACAAATATCATCAGGGGACAGTACATATTGAGATTAGTCCAAATGACCAGCCAATCAAACATTTTAACTGAGGCAATGAATTAAAAGAACTCTTCTGATTATTTGAGGACTAGTAAGTGATTTTTTTAGCAAAATATTCAAACTAGTTTGTGTTCATAGATCCAACATAAGCACCTGCACACCTTTCCATGCTGAAAGAGCTTACACTTATCTTAGCTCTTGGTGTTTACTTTGTAAGGCAGGAATCCTGTGAAAACCTGGCTTCCCCTAGGAAAATGTGTTCCAAAAGAAGTCTTCAAATGTTTCTTTTGTAAATAAAGTCTTATCCTCGTTAGTACTAAATATGCAATCTTAGGTAGAAATGCCATCCAGAAGTATTTGGCTTGAGATAATTTTGAAGGAATTATTTTAAGTTAAGCTGCCTTTCAGGCAATAAAAGAAAAGTTAGAACAATGTTGGGAATTGACTAAACATACTATTTTCTCAAGTATTGAGTTCTTTAAAATGAACTAGCAATAAAAAATCATGATCATCTTACTTTCTGTACAACTGTTGCTAGGTGTTAGTAGATAATGAGCTTGGGAATGTTCTCTCTGAACTAAGACCAGGTTTGTAAGCTATAATATTGAGTAGAAGGAAATCATACTCTTAAAATTTCAAAATTATAGCTCTGTAGTATAATTCAAAGTAAGTAATTGTGATGCCTTCTGCATAGTTCTTATTGCTGAGAATTGCTCTGGATAGAAATTTTGGGTCTTTTGTTTTTCCATAAGAAATTTAGGACTGATTTTTTCTAGCTCTGAGAAGAATCACATTGGAATTTTGATAGGGATTGCATTGACTCTGTAGATCATTTTTGGTAGAATGGCCATTTTGATAATATTTATTCTGCCTATCCAAAAGCATGGGAGATCTTTCCATCTTCTAAAATCTTCAGTTTCTTTCTTTAGTGTTTTATTATTTTCATTATGAGGTCTTTTACCTCTTTGGTTAGATTTATTCCTAGGTATTTTATTGTTTTTGAGGTTATTGTGAATGGAATTATTTTATGGATTTCTTTTTTCAGTGGATTCATGGTTGGCATATAGAAAAGCTACTGAGTTTTAGCCGGGCGTGGTGGCGCACACTTGTAATCCCAGTACTTTGGGAGGCGGAGACCGGAGGATCCGAGTTCAAGGCCAGTCTCAGCTTGCGTATGCGCGTGCGCACGTGCAAGCGTTCTCTCTCTCTCTCCCCCTCCCTGTCTCTCTCTCTCTCTTTCTCTGTCTCTCTCTCTCCCTGTCTCTCTCTCTCTCTCTCTACCTAGTGAGGCCCTCCGCAACTTCGTGAGACCCAGTTTCAAAATAAAGTATAAAAAATAGGGCCGGGGGCGTAGCAGGGAGGTAGAAAGCCCCTGCGTTCAATCCCTGGTACCGCAAAAAAAAAAAAAAAAAAAAGAAAGAAAAGCTACTGAGTATTTAAGTTGATTTTGTACTCTGCTACTTTGCTGAATTTGTTAATCAGCTCTAGAAGTCATTTGGTTGAGTTTTTTGGGCCTTCTAAGTATAGGATCATATCACCTAAAAATAGAGATAATTTCAGTTCTTCTTTTCCTATTTGTATTCCTTTGACTTCTTTCTCCTGAGACTATAATGCACCAATAAAAGTATAAAAAAGAAAACATTGAAAAAAACTTCAAAATCATTTTTATAATATATTTCTAATTCGTGTAGTTATATGATTTTGACATAATATATTTCTAATTTGTATAGTTATGTGATTTTGAGTATTGTTTTGTATTTTTAAAACCATTTCTATATTTTATAATTATTTTCTTTCATTCTTTCTGTGAGCATGGATTAAATTTTAATTGGAAAAAAGTAGAAATGTGTTTATCAATGAATGATTGGCTTAGAAAGGCATATTATTTTTCTAAGTCAACAGTTGGCAAATGATGATCAGCAGGACAGAGTCAGCCTTCAGCCTGTTTTAATTCAATGGACCTTTATGGATAAAGTTTACCAAACTCTGCCCTAAATAATAGAACCAACACATATGTATTTCACCAAGATCCTTTACTTTTCTCTATTTGTGGAAAAGTATCAGGGAAAAATCATCAAGATTCATGAGAAACTATATAGAATTAAAAAAAATGCCTCAAGGTCATTTATCTAAGCTAGAAGTAACCATTTTGAATAGTACTTCGTGCCCTGTGGTTTATGTAGATTATTGGATTTCATTCTCAAACCAATATTATGCAGCATAATACTTTTATTTGACTAATAGTGATAATGAAAATGAAACATGGAGAGGTCATACCCATAGTAAGAAGCAGAGCCAAAAATTGAATTCATTCATATGCCAAAAATAAAACTAAAGAAGAAAAGAAAAGAAAATAGGTAACCAATTCTAAGAGCCACAGTACAGCTTTACCATGTGAGGGAGCTGAAAATGCTTTTTATTTCTGGAATGGAACAAAAGTTGGCCTTGAAGCAAGCCTTTACAAGGTAGCAGCCTCAAAAGCCCTCACTAAACTGACTTCTGTTTCTAACTGGATAGCAAATGCAGCCGTAATCACCTCTATAGATCAAAACTTCCCTCTAACGCTTGGCCGCGTGTTCCGGGTAGATGGATTTGTTAAAGTCCTCTAAGTTGACAGAATGTACATAAAAATGAGATATTTTCTCACCTTAGGGATTTTCAATCTGAAAAGTTAATAAATTCCACAGGCTTGCAAATCAAAATTACTAGATGTACTCTCATTAAGAATTCAAGTCCAATTAATGGTAATAAAGAAAATTAATTAGTATGGTATTTATGTGGATACCGCATGTATTTCCATGGAGACCTTGCCACCTTTATGGTAACCAAGTATAATAATCATGTGGCTTTCAAATTCCTTTGTTTGCTATTTCCACGTTTGGTTTCTGAACTGAAAACGTACCAGATAAAAAGAACACTATGCGACCAGTGTGTTAACATTTTGTGAGCTCTCGGCTATTTGACACAATAGAAAAAGCAAGAATTTTAATTTTGTGGATATAAGTTGAATGTTTTGAGTTTTATAAACTCAACGATGTTAATTATAAAGTAACTAAAATTTTTCTATTTGAGTAATAGAAATTGTTTTGTTTGAATAGTTTGACACCCAGCCAAATGATTTGATGGAGTTTTCTCTTGTTTTTATACTTTTATGGGTGCATGGTAATTTTTACATCATAGTGAGATTCAAGCTGATAGATTAATACATGCACACATCACTTAGTGTTTCTGAGTTTTCATATTTTATCTGGCTATACTGATATCAGAGTTATAAACTACATCCTGATGCTTTAAATGTGCCTGGATGATTCCTTTACTGATGCAAGACTATGATCTTAAGTTATAAAGTCATGGAAAAGAATCATTCTCGCAGGGTTTAAGAAATGTCTTTTTGAGGTATTCCTAAACTAACATTTAGAACACATAATCAGCTTCAAATGTATTTGAGGAACATAGTTATCAAAACATATTTTTCTCTCTTATAGTAATCCACATTGTATTATTAGCTTCATCATTTTAGAAGTCATTTGAATGATATAAAAAAGTATATCAAAATTGTGATTCCAGCAAATAATTTTATTTAATTAAGAAAGAAATGATTTCCTTCATGCCCCCTTCTCATGGTGTTGACTTGCATAGATTCTCAAACTTATTAGGCTTATCACCCCCTTCTCAGACAAAAAAAAATTACTCAGTGCCCCCTGTGGAAATTCTTTAACAAATTAAGAGAAAGATGCAGTGACAGATTCGTATTCTTTTTATGGAGCTATATTTTGTGCTAGCACTTCGACCCTGGGGTTGATATCACCCATTTTGGGAATCAATGAAGGGCATCTTTTGGTGGTTATGTCCATGATAAGTTATGTCATTGTAATCTAAAAATATTGAGGGGTAAAAAAAATTTAAATATATATGTGATTCTAAAATGACTCTTCAATCCCCAAATCATTTTTCATGGGTTACAAATGATCTCACACACATGTATATATATATATATATATATATATATATATATATGTATGTATATATATATAGTACATATATATGTACTATATATGTATGTATATATGTATTTATACACATACATATATTCATACATATATATACATATTACCCATTTTTAATAGGTTACAAATGATCTCACATGCATATACACACATATATATATGATCTCACATTCTCACATTTCCCCCAAATAATGCTAAATAAAACATAAATCTATTTCTGTGAATGAAGCAAATTGCTATTTTGAAAGAAATACATCTGACACTAATTTTAGTCAACTTTTGTATTTTAAAATATTTTTGAATGGTTCTACCAATTTAACTTTTTAATTTTTAAACATATCTCTTCTAGTCTGTTGTAAAATCATGTATTCAGCTCAAAACCAGGTCTTCAAATAATAAGTGATTTTTTTAAAGACAAATCTATGGAGACATAAAATGATACATGGTTGCCAGTTGTTGAGGAAATGGAAAAATGAATAGGCACAGCACAGGATTTTTAGGAAAGACAAAAAACTTTGTGTGATAGTTTATTGTGGACACCTACATTATGTTTGTCCAGACTCAGAATACACAACACCAGAAGTGAGGCCCCCTGTAAATCATGGACTTTGGTTGATATTATAACCAGTGGAGGTTCATTAGCTGTAACAAATATACTGATTTGGTGGTGGATGTTGATAATGAGGGAGGCTATGTGTGTCTGGGGTTGGTTTTATATGGGAACTCTACATTTTCTGCTCAATTTTTCTGTTAGCCTAAAAGTGCTCTAAAACACTCTTTAAAACACCAACAATATGTACATGTGAGAATAAACCAACATCATTCTTGGTACTTCATATGGGTGGAGGGAGGCTGGGGGGGACACTAAGAGCTGTGTGCATTTATTAACATCAAATTGATATTCACTGTGATGTAACTCTCCAATGCACCAATAAAAGCACGTTAAAAAATAAAAGTAGAATAATTTCAAGCCAACAAAATCTCTCCAAATTAAAAAAAAATAATTATAAGATGTAGAAAATATATTTCCAGCTCATTCTCCTACAAGTGATTTTGTGAACACATTAGAACATTCTACCTATTAGATGGACTAAAGAACATGCCCTTTGAATTAAAAAAGAAAGGGGAAGTTGTCCTTCTGTATATTAGCATGTTGACCATAATGCCTGAGTATATAGATATGGAAGGATGCACAAAATAATGAAGTAGAACTTCTCACATGGCACTATTTTTTGTGTGCTTTTATTGGTGCATTATAGTCTCATATCACACTGAAATTCAAGTTGACCGTAATATACATGCACACAGCACTTGGTGCACCCCCCACCTCCCTCCCTCCTCCAATACAGAGTACTGAGATTGACGTTGGTATATTCTCATGTGTACACATGGTCAATGGTAGTAATTCCATTAATGAACTTCATTCTGAAGTTCCCTGACTCCACCGAGGCTTCTCCACTGTTGTCTGGAGGCCCTTTTGTTTCCTTCATATGGCACTATTTTAAGGTATCATTTTTGCAGTGATGGATTCTTCTATTGTCAACTTGGTAAAGCTAGAAGTTGTATTTCCCAGAATCTCCTTTCCTGTCTTCCCTGTATGACTATAGGTTCTGGTCAATCAAAAGTGGAATTTGCATAAGATCTGGAGGCAGAAGTGAAACAGCAGCCACTACCCTCTGCATGTGGTGGTCAGGTGTAGTGACAGAGATATGCAAAGGTGCCAAAGACATTCAGGTTGTTCTCTGTCTCCTTTACTTCCTGGCTAAACCTTCCTCCTAACTCTTGTCCCTGTTGTCCAACGGTGGCCCCAGGACCTTTGCCAGATCATTATCTGCATATGCACTGAGGCAGCAACTTCCCATTGACTTCTCCATTATCAGGGTCTTTTTTTGGTGGATAAATGTGCTTAGCTTCTCAGTTTCACTGGTTCTTAAATCTTCTGATCCTTCAATAACCAGAGAAATTCCTATGATTAATTTCTAATCCTGAATTCCTGGTGTTCCTGCCTCCTTGACTGAATCCTGACTTCTACAGCTCCTGTACAAGCATTACATTTCAGCAGTCTCTGACCGTGCCTTGTGACTGCCAGGTCATCACTCAGGAGTGTCTAATCCTTCCAGGTCACAAATTCAATAACTACAACTGATATGAATAAGGCTACAAAGTATTTCTCCTTTTCCCTTCCTAGTGCTTTTACCTGTATATATTCTATATTCTTTTATATAAATTTCCCCCACTGAAGAACAAGCTGATATATTAATTTTTCTGTTGCTGCTGTAGCAAATTATTACAAATTTGGTGACTTAAGGCAATACAAATTTATTATCCTATATTTAGAAGTGCAAGGGTCTCTGTGGCTGAGATTGAGGTGTTGGCAGGGTTACATTCCTTCCTGAAAGCTCTAGGAGAGAATCTGTTTTTGTTTTTGTTGTTGTTGTTGTTGTTTTGCCTTTTCCAGCTTCTAGATGCTGCATGTATTCCTTAGTTCATGGTCCCCTTTCTCCATCTTCCAAACCAGGAACATACTATCTTTCTAACCCTGCTTCTGTTCTTCATAATCTGTTTCTCTCACCACAGCCAGAAAAGGTTCTCTATTTTTAAGAATCCATGTGATTATTTTAGACCAAACCAAATAACCCAGGATAATCCCTCCATCTCAAGATCCTTACTTTAATTGCATCAGTAAGGTTACTTTTACCATGTAAGGTAACATGTTCACCCACTCTTGGGATTAGGATGTGGGCATCTTTGGAAAGCTTTTATTCTGCCCATTACAACTGCATTGCTTAACACATCAACTTGCACTTATGAGGCACATCAATATTCAGAAAGAAGTAAATTTTGATACAATAAATATGTTGTTAGGGATGAACTAAAAAAATATATTTTTCCTTAGAGTAGCAAATCACCATATTCTGTTCATTCTGACATTCCTCTAAGAACTCCTAAATGGAACACACTATTCCAGGTACCTCAGTGACATGAATTCAGTAAATAGGAGGACATCTTCCTTTACCATAGTTACTACATCTCTATGAATATGGTCCTTAAGTTTATTAGTGTTTTTATAAGATATGTAACAAATGTTCACTCAATTTGATTGTATCACCAACTATAATATGATCTCAAAAAGCTAAGTGGTGCTTTAAATATTAAGTAATATTTACTCCATTAACTTTTGGCCCTCAGAACTTTACAGATGTCCCCTTTAATTT
This sequence comes from Glis glis, assembly GCA_004027185.1. Lineage (NCBI taxonomy): Eukaryota > Metazoa > Chordata > Mammalia > Rodentia > Gliridae > Glis > Glis glis. Next base: position 25,982 of record PVJS01004681.1, read on the forward strand.
TTTATTTACTTTAGTTATAACTATCAGATTTTGTTTACTAGATTGTCATGTATAATATCCCAAAACTGAACACAGTTTTGTTGCCTTAAAAATAGGCAACCAATTTTCTATATTTACTGTATTCCTCACACATTTGGGGAAGCAGTCTGTAATTTCTAATAAAAATACACAATACTTAGATAACTATACAAATAATTGGTAAGAATATTAAACCTGATGGGATAAGGGAGGATTCCTGTGTCACATCCCAAGTATACTCTATGATTGTATCATCTTTCAGATATGATTTGTGTGTATCTAGGCCACTAGTAAAATGTACAACATGCTGCCTTTATTATTTTAAGAAATAAACAATGTCAAGGTCAGGCTTATGGAAGATATGAGGGGCTGCTATAGTTTGGATCTTGAATGTCCCCAAAGTCCATGTGTTAAAGGCTTGTCCCCAAAGTGGCACTAGTGGGAGGTGATATAAGTTTTAGGAGGTCAGGCCTAGAGGGAAGTTCTTAAGTCATTGGTATGTCCTTGAAAGAGATGTGGTACCCTGGCCTTTGCCTCATTCTCTTTGTTTCCTGGTCACAAGGTGAGTGACAGGTACTCACAACATGATGTACCATGAGCTGATCACTCATGGGCCGGAATCTCCAAAACTGAGCCAAAATAAATCTTTTCTTGCTGTAAGTTAATTAGCTCATGTATTTCATTACAGTGAAGAAAATCTGGCTAACACAGAAAATTGATACTAGAAAATAGTACTGTTTGAGTATGCTATACCTGACAATATGGAGGAGCCTTTGAAACTGTTTTATGGGAGGCATTTGGAAGAGTTTGGAGGAACAGGCTAGGGAAAGCCTAAAATTCTGTAAGTGGATCTTAATGAGAAATTCTGGTGATAGCTTCAAAGACCACAATGCTCATAGAAATATAAACAGTAAAGATTATGCCAATGAGATTTCGGTTGCAAATGAGGACTCTATTGGGAATTGGAGTAGTTGCCACTCTTACTACACCATGGCAAAAAAAAAAAAAAAGTTGCATGCCTTTCATCCATGTCCTGAGACCTTGTAGGGCTAAGCTTAGTGGTGATAGACCACTTGGTGGAGAAAACTTTAAGGCAGCAAAACATTCAAGCTGTGGCATGGGTCTCACTGCCACCAACAAAAATTCCCAAAGAGTTTATGGAAGGAGAGGTTGGGAAGAGTTCATGACTGAAGGTGGGGTCTGAAAGATGGGTAGGACTGATAAGCATTCCAGCTAGAGAATACAGAATGAACAGAAGCCTGATGGCACAGAATTTAAGGGCATTTGGTTAGGAACTGGGATTCTAGGTGCCAGGTACTCTCCATAACTTTTGAAGTAATGCCTTGTGGAGCCTAAAGACAAGGACTAATAGCCAACTGAGAACTGAAACACACTTTATTAATCTGGGCACTCATCCCAACATTCCAGAAAATGTGGGCCTCCACAGCAAACTGCTGGAAAAAATGAGGCCATCTTAGATCTTTTATTCCTCCCACTCTTTGTCCCCAATTTAATTAACCCACTTGGAGGTAGAAAAGATGAAACAGGGGGCTGATCAAAATAACTGCTTTTCTTCCACTAGGTAATCCTGCTCAGCAGTGGCAGGCAGCCTTCTGAAGGCCAGGCCCTCCCTGGAGTCCCCTCAACACTGGGAGAGGGTCTGGGAGGGAATTGGGCAGAACCTCTACTCTTCCTATAGACTCACGAAGAGCTTGAGGCAAAATTAAGAGTGGGTTGTCCCAATATCAAATTTCTTTACACTTTTCCCCCAGTAATAAATATTTGATTTGGTGGTAAATATTACAGAAAAAAATGCTTTTGGTTCAAATTATTATCTCTAATCTATCTTAATTATTGATGCATGCTTTCCTAAACTTCTGATTTATGTTCTTATTTTCAAATTTTATCTTAATGGAAATTTCCATGAAATACACTAAAACATATCCAAATTATCTTTTTGTCTTATAATTACTCTAGTAACTGAATTCTTATCCTTTCTTGACAGCAATAACAAAAATAATGACAATTCAAAAAATATACATGTTAGTTTAGATTTACAGACATAGCATTCCTAGAGGATTTTAACAATAATATACCTTACTAAAGATGCTTTTTTAAGATCCGGGCATGGTGGTACACGCTTGTAATCCTAGTACTTGGGAGTCTGAGACAAGAGGATCACAGGTTCTTGGCCAGCCTCAGCTACTTAGTGAGGCCCTCCACAACTTAGTGAGACCCTGTTTCAAAATAAAGAATTAAAAAACAGGGCTGGGGGTATAGCTCAGAGGTAGAATGTCCCTGAGTTCCATCTCCAGTACTGCAAAAAATAAAAAAGATGCTTTTCTAAGGTTAGAGTTAAATAAAAACACCTATAAGGAACAAATATTTAAACTCTTTTCAACTTGGTACAGAAAAGCAGCCAGTTAGGACAGACAAAGAGGGACTACCATGGGCTTTTGTTTCAAAGAAAAGATCTGTGAAGAGAGGGCATAGAGAATTGAATTAGGACAAGGACGGTTCTGAAATGAGCTCTTAACGTGGAAGAAATGTTATTACCCAGCTTCGGAAGAGCTGCATAGATCTAGCTAGCTGAGAACATTCAAGAGCTATTTTAATAACTTATCACCCACATGCACACTAATAAAAATGCCATTGAGAATTTGTTTTATTATATGGATTTGAGAGCCTGAAATTGGGACATGGGGTTCATCATACTCTGAGCATCCTTTGCCGTATTTCCCCTAATTTATCTAATCAAGCACCCAGGCTCCTAAGCAACCTGCAAAAACATTGACATAACCATACTTCACTTTTCTGTATAGACATTATAACTTTTTAAACAGAATAAATTCAGTCAGTAAGCAGGCAAATTAGTTCATTAAAAGTGAATATGCCTTTTAACTGGATAGATAAACAATTTAACTTGTATATTATTAGAACTTCAAACAGCTGTTTCAATCTTTCTAAGAACATACAGAATTTGTATACATAGAAATTGGCACTAGTTCAAATGTTATCAAAACACAACACAGATAGATCACAGAAGGACCTTTAACTAAAACCTGTAAAACACAGGATTCTTTGCCAAGTAGTTTGGTCAGTCCCTCCTGTCCTTTGGAGTCAGAGCGTATGGAATGGAAGAGTGATACAGAAGAAATAGAGACAAAAGATAGCTGCCTAACAGAGAGTCAGGAGAAATCTGTACTAGAAAGATTCTAGAGGAATATCCTATGAAGAGAATGAAGGCTGTCTTTACTATTTCACAGAAGGTTTAAAAGGAGCCCCCTTCTTAATTCTGAGCTGAGTATCACTAAAGAATAGGCCTGATTGGTGAGATTGACAAACATACCCAGCAGCATCTGGCTTTTTGAAATTTTTGTAACTGAGTTAGGCATATTAATAAATATTAATAAATATTTTCAAATATTTCTCCCCCCTCAGCTATTGACACTATTTCCAGCATATTCATCCATTACCAAAAAACCCAGAATAGAAGAAACAAGAAAGAAAATGTGGAGTCATGTAACACCAAAGATCAGGTACAATAGTGTGTTCAGAGTAGATGCAGGAAAAGGAGGTCAACTCTGAATGAATTTCATGATAACTGAGGCAGAAGTAAAATTTGTTTGGGTGCAGAACAGTTTTGACCTAGGAAACACTGTAGCCTGAAGCTTACCTCAGGATGGTGCCCTGCCCCTGCTTCACCTGGGGAGTCCTGGGGGCCAAGAATCCCCCCTCCCCAAAACCCTTCACTCTTCTCCCCTTCTCTTCCAACTCATCCTTCATTTCCTCATCCTTCTATTTATCTCTCTTCAAATCTGGAAAAGCCCTGCAGTCTCATTTACATCGCCCTGTGTGTTTCACATCTCAAAGTGGAGGTCGCTAGACTTGGATTAATATAAGGGTCAGTGGTTAGGCAATTCCAGCTCATTCTGTGGCCCACCAACACTGCTGTATCTTTATTTTCTCCTCAAATTGTATTCCCCTTAGTGTAAATGTAACACATTGGATTTAAACGACAATCACATGCCACATATATATATATATATATATAAATTATATTTTATATCCTGAAATCTTTTTCAATAATTTTCAATGCCTATCTGGCTTTCCATCATATTCATCCATTATAATTCAGATCATAATACTCTAAAATCTTACAGTTGTAACATTTTAAAAACATCCACCAGTTTGGAGTTCAACACTGCTTGATTTGTACATCAGAGAATAATCAGGAATTAACCAGCCTGTTTTCCCAGGTAAAGGAACTTTCCCATCCAAAAAGCAGTCATAACATTATCATATAGGATTCTGGTTGGGTTGCCAATGTCAGAGGCACTCTTTGGGATCAGGGTCAGGTCATGAGGAAGCCAAGGAAGCCTTTAGACCAAGGATTTCCAAGCTTGATTCCCCAAGTATCAGGTCTTCTTATAAGAAGACAGTAGTGAATGACTGGAAAAGAGTTTGAATATTTTTAAATAATATTTTAAAATATTTAAACTCTTTAAAAACTTAAGCAGAAATATACATTTTCCTACATAAAGGCAACAGGAGCTAAGTAAAGTGCTAATTATTTTTGGCTTTATTAATACTAACTCATGCTGTTTAGAATTTCTGACTGGCATTTATAATAAATAAAGCAATTTTTTTAAAAAATTGTTTAGTTTGAAGTAGACAAAAATCTTTCAAGTACCATAGAGCCTATGATGACAATGTAACAAAAAGTTTGTGCATAATGAAAGGCAGTAATTAGGAGTCTCTAACTTTGGAAGAATTCTGGAATAAACACTCACTTTGGTTCAGCATTTAAATAAATTCCTTTGTAAAAATGTGGTTGGTTCAGACATTCTCCTTGGCCTCTTGAACAGGAGTGATGATGTGGTTAGCCACCTGGTGCAGGAGAGATAACATGAGGACTGGTGCTCAAGAGAATGGATGTGGAAAGAGAAAGCCCTAAAAGTTTGCTTGGAATAAAAACAGAAAGTTCATCAAGCCATGTTCATTGTGTGTTTGAAACTCAGATGATTTCAGGATAGAGCATGGAATGTCCTTGAAAAAGAAAATTATCAATAAGATGAACATAATAAAGTATAAATATTATTGTGAAGGAGCATTTGGTCAAATTTTATTCTGGACCCTAAAAACAGGGTGGCTGGAATCTTAATTTGAGATCCATCACTTACCAGTGTTGTGGTTTTGGGAAAGTTACTAAATCTCTCTGTTAGGATAGCCTATTTATAAACTGTAGATAATAACATGCAATTCATAAAGTTCTGCTGAGGTTATGTGCATTTTTACACATATTATATACTCCTGAAGGAGTTTTTATTAATACTATACTACTGTTATTATTTTCTGGATGGCCTTGGGGAAGTTACTTAACTTTCTTCTTTTCTTTCCTTTTCTTTTTTCTTTTTTTTGTTACTCAGCAAGGCAAATTTTTACTTTTTGCAAAAAGTGTTAACTTTCCTCTTCTAAATGTAAAAGTTGGGTGTGCTTCAACTCGATGATCTACCAGACATGATCACTGAGATGCTTTTAGAGTGATTATGGTTTTAAAATATTTAATAAATGTGAACATACTAAAATGTATGTCCAATGGAGATTGAGATTACAAAATTGAGAACATACAATTCTTGGTGCCCTGAGATTTGCCTTTTCGTGACTAATGTGTTTATGTATCTTGCATCTCATGAATACCAATTTGTATTTTTTTAAATAAGTGAATCATCTATCTCATTTTCCTGATTTTAAAATGCCAGTTTGGGACAGCCATTCCTCCCCACTTTGCCCATCGAAATTGGTCACCTTCTTTTGTATATGCGCTCTCTCTCTCTCTCTCTCTTTTCAAAATCAGGACCTTGAAACCCTAGCTACAAGAGGGTTGTGAAACAAAGGCTGGTAATTGCTAGGTCAAACTGATCTAGTTCCTAGGTAGAGACTGTGATAAATGCTAGCACAACCAGAACAGGGACCGATCTATCTGTTTTAGATCAAATAAAAATAATTCAATCGTGAGTCAGTGGTGTTCTCTCTCTTTAAAAAGACCAGCATATATTTTCCTGTTTAGTTGGATGACCTGGAAGCATTTTTATGGCATCCACCCAGGAGACTCTAACAATCCAGGGATTCATACACAGAGTACTCATCAATCCTTCTTTTGCTGTCTGAGTGTTAGGCTCCAAAACCTCTCCAGTAGAATAAAAGGTAAAATAAATTGCCAGGTTTAAATTTAATACCTAGTTCCCATGCTAAATAATTATGGCTGTGCTGGAAACTTTGATAGAGTAGTAATGAGTAGCCTGATCTATAATGTGTGATGTAACAACTGAAATCTTATATTGGATTCTTTCAGCAGGCTTGTCTTCTATGTGCCTATGGAACCAGAATACTAAAGCCTCATGTACACACACACACACACACACACACACACACACACACACTAAAAATAACAGAATAACATCATGGTTTTGTTGAGAAAATATGAGAAAAATGTAAATAATTAAAACAATTCACAGAAATGTAGACAAGGAGAGCTTATACATAGGCTTTCTGGGGAATAAGAAGATGAAGCAATATATAGTGTTTTGAAATTCACTGCACACTTTGCTCTAAAGCCAGTCTTATCTTGACACTCTGTGCTTAAAACCCTTCACCCTCTCCACCACCACCAGAATGTTTAGTTCCTTGAAAGAGCTCACTCATTCATTCAACCATCCACTCTATAACATGTATGGGACACTAACAATGTACCCAGAAATGTGCTAGGAGCTGCAGCTGCAAAAGTGAATAGATGTATAGCCTGACTTCTTAGAGTTTAATCTACTGGGATTGATAGACATTAATCAAATAGGGACCCAAAGAAGTATGAAAGCATACTTGTAGCCAGGTCTTTGAAAGGGAGATAAATGGTGCTTTTTAGCATGAAGAAATTAACATAGTCTAGGTTTTCAGGAAGAAGAAAGAGTGAAGACAAAAGCCCGATGGCAGGAAGGGACATGATAGGCTTGTAGAAATGCAAAAGAAAAAACTGGAAGAGATGGGTGTAGGGGATAAGAGAGGTAGGTAGAGCCAGATCTTTCAGACCTCTCTGGGCTACGTTTTGGTATTTAAGAGTATTGAAAATAATTAGTGTGTTTTAGGCAAGAGATTCTTCTGATCTGTTTTGTATCCCAAGACAAAAGTTAGCAAGCAATGTCTTTAGGTCAAATATGATCTACCTGTTTTGTAAATAAAGTTTTATTGGAACACAGCCATGTCCAATCATTTACACATTTTCTATGGATGCTTTTGAGCTACAAAGGCAAAGTTGACAATTTTGAACACAGAAAACATGTACTACAAAAATGGCAAAACTATTTTCCATTTGTACATTTATGGAGGAACTTTGTCAGCTCTTGCACTAAAGTATTACTGTGATTTCTGGGTAGGGAATGAATTTGATGAGGCAAGAGTAGACATGGAAAGATCAGTTTAAACAGTGTTGTTTTTGGTAGTGCAGGTCAGAAATGATAGCTTAAACTACATGGTTTTGATGATGGAGATACAGACCTCCTGATGGATTTGAGAAAGATTTAAGAGGTAAACTGGGCAGAAATTAATGAATTATTGCATATGGTGCTTGAAGGAGAGGAAAGTTTTAAGGATAAATTTTATGTTTATGTCTTACACAGAAAGATGGATAGCAGTGTCATTTCCTGGAAGTGTACCAGATTTAGGAGGAAGATTATAAATTTAATTCTTGATATGTTGGGTTTGAGTTATCTTTGAAATATCTCAGAAGAGATGTAAAGTTCTCAGTTGGGGTTGGAGTTCAGATAAGAAATCTGAGCTAGACATAAAAATTCATGACTGCCTGTGAATAGGAGCGATGGGTGTGGTTGAGATGTCCTGGGGAAATAGGATTGCCTAGAAAGAGAAATTTAGGACAAGCGTTAAGAAACACCAATGCTCTAAGCGAGGCAGAATGAGATATCTTGCACAGGGAACCAGAAAGGGAACATGTTACAAAGATAGAAATAAAAAGCATGCTTTCAGAAAAGATGGGAGAAAAGAATGTTTCAAGAAGGGGAGAGTGCTCAACAGTGAGAGAACCATGAGCAAAAAGTCCATTGGATGTGTGACCACAGCAATCACTGGAGACTTAAGGGAGATGGAGTAGGTACAGTGATGGAGGCTGAAGAAAGAAGTAGGAATTGCAGATATGTAGACAAGCTGTATAGGCAATTCTTTTAAAATGTCAGAGAAAAGTGAAAAACATTACTCGGGCACTCCATCCCACCTAGGTTAATTGGTAAACTGAGACATACCTGCCCTTGCAAAGATTTCTCTGATAGTCCACCTTCACCCACATGATTGTATTAGTGACTTCTCCCATGAGCTTCCACATTACTCTTATTATAGCACATATTACACTCTTTTGTCACCATGTGTTTCCCCTTATTAAATTATAACCCACCTGAGCTGTAGAATTAAGCCATTTTTACAGTTGTACCTTCAGCACTTAGGTCTCAAAAAGTCTTGATTCTAACAGCAGAATAAAAAGCATGAAACCAACTTTTCAGAACCTTCTATATTTGTGTGAGTGCACAAATCATTCCTACATTTGTTTTGTTTTTATTTTCTTTTAATAAACAAAAGTGTATATATTTATGGTACACAACATGGTATTGTGACAAGTATACATTACATTGTTATTAACTATAGTCACCATGTTGTACAGTAGCTCTGAATTTATTTCTCTTATCCAACTGAATTTTATATATTTTGACCAATATCTCCCCAATCTCAGCTCCTTCACCCACCCTGGGTAACCACTATCAACTTTCTGCTTCTATGTTTGACGTTTTAGATTCCACATATAAGTTAAACCATGCAATATTGGTCGTTGTGTGTCTGGCTTATTTCACTCTGTGTAATGCTCCAGGACCAAACATGTTGTCACAAATGACAGGATTTCCTTTTTTTTAAAAGGCAGAAGAGTATTCCATTGCATACATACACTACATTTTCTTTTTCCATTAATGGACACTTAGGTTGATCCCTTAATCTTGGCTCTTGTGAATAATGCTGCAATAAATATGTGAGTGCAGGTATCTCTTTGACATAGTGATTTCATTTCCTTCTGGTATAAAACTAGTAGTAAAATGCTGGATTATATGATATTTCTATTTTTAATTTTTTTAGGAACCTCCAAACTGTTTTCTGTTTCCACCAACCACATACAAGGGTTCCCTTTTCTCAATATGCTTGCTAAGATTTATCTCCTATTAGCCGGGCTTGGTGGTGCACGCTTGTAATCCCAGTACTTTGGGAGGAGGAGACTGGAGGATCCAGGTTCGTGGCCAGCCTCAGCTCTCTCTCTCTCTCTCTCTCTCTCTTTCTCTCTCTCTCTCTCCTTAGTAAGGCCCTGTGCAACTTCCATGAGACCCGGTTTCAAAGTAAAGTATAAAAAATAGGGCCGGGGGTATAGCGTGGAGGTAGAACGCCCCTGGGTTCAATCCCTGGTACCGCAAAAAAAATATATATATATTTATTTCCTATCTTTTTTATAATAGTCATCCTAACAGGTATGAGGTCATATCTCATTGTAGTGCTTATTTAGCTTATCTCTTTTTATTTTTTTACATTTCTCTGATGATTGGGAATCATGAACTTTTTTTTTCACACACCCATTGGCTACTTGTATATCTTCTTTTGAGAAGTGTTTCTTTTTTCAGGTCTTTTTTCCATTTTTTAAATTACATTATTTGTTTTCTTGTTTTATATTTGAGTACTCATATATTTAGGATATTAATCCCTCATCAGATATAGAGTTCAGTGTTTTCTCCCATTCTATGGTTGTTTCTTCATTCTGTAGTTTCCTTTCATATGTAGGTTTTGAATTAAACTTCAAAGAAACTACTATGTCATAAGAATGTAACTAGCTTAAGTATTATCTCAAATGTTTTTTGAAAACTTATTGTAGCTATAAATTAAAATATATAAAATTGAAATACTTGAATCTTAAAATACTTAATTTCCTAGTGGATGCTGATTAACTGATTAATTCTATGCTAAGTATATTTCCCAATGAACTGATTATTAGGAATAGAATTACCCACAAGTATGCTCTAATAATCTGAATTTTCCCAAATGTGAAAAGTGAAATATCTGAACACATATTCTTCAGACTTTTTCAGCAGAATTTATGTGTATGGGAAAATAAAACAGTTTAAAAGAGTGTTTCATGAAAATCTAGGTGTGACAATATAAAAGAAGAATTTTTCTGTGAAACTTTACAAATTACCAAGAAATTAATGGTGACGATACTGTTACTCTCATATTTAAAAGCAAGGTATTTTACACCCTACCAGAGAATAACTTTTTTTTTTTACTTTAGGGAATTCACTTCTTTATATTTCATATTAGAAGAACAGAAATCATGTAACCATCAGCTGTCACTTTGGATTTCAGGCAGCGTCATGAGCTCCCAGGCAACTGCTAGAAATATCATAAGTTCTCTTTCAGAGGATGTGCATCTCTTTCAGAAGCACCCATAAGGCAGCTGTATGGCTGCCAATGCCATTAAGGGGTAAATTAGTATTTTTACCACCACAGAACGGCACTAAGAACTTAGAGAAGCGCCCCCAACACCTCTAGAATTGCTGAACACTGAGCCCATTATCTGATTCTGAGGTCAATTATGCCCTGGGTAAAGGAGCTCAAAACCTCCTGTTAATCGCATTGAACATTGGCAAGACCATGTGTTAAGGGAAATATTTTTAAGGTAAGTAAAAAGATTTTGACTCCCAGAAAACAGAATAAAGTCATTTGGGGTGAGATAAGTGAGATTATTTATTCAGACATATTTGTGCCTCCAAGGTAAAATATTCCAAGCAGGAAAGCCAGATTTATTGATTTCATTCTAGTCTTCTACTTTTTTTAGAACTGTTTCAATCAAGATATACAAATTATTGCTATCTTGATAACAAAATCATTTGAATGGCTAGATACTAGGCTAATAGTGTATTTTAAATAAACCAATAGTTTTATTTTAAATGAGCAAATGTGTTTAAGAAGTTTTATTTTGGCTCCCATGTAATTTGATAGGTCAAACAGAATTAAGAAAGTCATATTCCACATTTATCTTTACTACTGAGCTTACTATTACTAATTTGGAATCAATATATAAGATCAATTCATAATGATATTAGTTATGTGAAAATATATTTTACAGAAGCATGATATGCCTTAATAAATTATTATGAAAAGAAAGATATTTCATTTTACTAGTAGGAAGGATTTATTATCTACAGTTTAAAAGCTCATTAATGCAATTTTAATTAAGTAAGAAAAATTCTGCTCTAATTTTCAGATAAACTATTTAAACACATTGTTTAATATTCAAAATTGATCAGTGATTTAAGGGAGAAATACATAACATAAAGCTTAGAATATTAGTTTGCTAACAGTACTTCAAAAGTTTACTAATAGTAAGAGTTCATAATATAATTCATACCTGATGCTAATATATAAGTAATTAGCCATTTTATTTTATTTATTTATTTATTTATTTATTTTATTTTTATTTTTTTTGCGGTACCGGGGATTGAACTCAGGGGCGTTTTACCTCCGAGCTACACCCCCGGCTCTATTTTTTTATACTTTATTTTGAAACTGGGTCTCACGAAGTTGCAGAGGGCCTCACTAGGTAGAGAGAGAGAGAGAGAGAGACAGGAAGAGAGAGAGAGAGAGAGCTGAGGCTGGCACGAACCGGGATCCTCCGGTCTCCGCCTCCCAAAGTACTGGGATTACAAGCATGTGCCACCACGCCCAGCAGTAATTAGCCATTTTAAATGAAAACCTACCCACTCAAAAACTTAAAATTAAGATGCATTTAAAGAAATGTCTTCATTGGCTTTAAAAATGTTTTTTCACATTTCATTAGAACTTTTAGGAAGAAATTTACAACATATTAGACTTAAAATGGAAAAATTAATTTATAATTAAATAGCATTTTAAATGCTGCTTAATAATATCAAATAAAGGAGATCAATATCAACATGAATGATTAAAAATGTGTTAATTCAAAATCCTGATGTGAATATTATAAAAATAAAAATCTAGGAAAGTGCATGGGTCATAAGAAAGTACTTAGCGAAACCTTAAAATTTTCAATACTGAAAACTATCATTGCTTTGCTAACAATGCATTCTACATCTATACCACCTCTGAGCACCTGAGCTGTAAAGGGACATGTGAGAAAGACACGGCCTCTGCTTTCAAATGGCCTCCAGTCCAGTGGTGGAGGCAGAGCTAAACTTAAGAACAATTATACCAACCTGAGGGTTTCTGTAAAGTAGCCTAAAACAGAGAGCAGGTCATCCTTCATCTGACAGATGAAAAAGTTTAATTCTAGCACATTTTCTTCTCTCATTGCCATGTCCAGAGATGTCATAGTATAGTTATATAATTGCAAAAGAAGTAATTGTATATTTTAGTGGTAAAAGTCCTAAACAGTTTGGAATATGGGAAAATATACTTTATGTCTTGCATTTACACATACAGGATGGATAATAAATGCCAAGGAAATTTGTCAAGTAAAATGAAAAGGCGAAATGTTCAATTTTTTCTGGTGTAGTAAACCATTGATCAATTGAATTCAATTTTGATTTGACATTTTTCAGCCTACATTGGTATTCTGTAGTGTATCTACAGTGTTATTTTAATTAAATTCCTAGATTGGAAAATTACATCTGAAGAGAAATTACCCCCAAATTTGATTAATTTAAATACTGTAAAAAATGAAAATTAGATTGAAAATGAAACAAAATTTACATAAATGAAGCAGATGGTAGGAATAACAATAGTATTTGAGGAAAAAATGTTTTCTGAAATTGAGAATCGAATCTGGCTATAGGTTTCCTTACAAGAGAATGCAAAAAAATGTTAGGTAATTTTTAAATTTTTATATAATTTTATTTTTAATGTTTTTTTTACTTTTATTGGTGCATTATAGTCTCATATCATAATGTGGTTCTTAGATGCACACAGCACTTAGTGAGTTTTTCCCCAACTTCCTCCCCACCTCCCTCTTCCCCATACAAGATATTGAGATTGGCATTTGTTTTCTTACATATGTATATAATATCAGTGCAAGTGTTTTCTTCATTAATTTTCCCTCTCCCCCCTCCCTCCCCAAACCACCTCCCTCACGTCACTGTAGTTTTTCCTCCATTATCTAAAGTCCCTCTTATATCCCAATTACTCCCTAGCTTCCACATATGAGAGAAAATATATGACCCTTTACTTTCTGTGACTAGCTAATCTCACTTAACATAACATTCTTCAGGTCCATCTATTTTTCTACAAATGACATAATTTTATTCTTCTTTATTGCTGATTAAAATTCCATCATGTGTATATCCCATATTTTTGTGATCCATTCATCTATTGATGGACACCTGGGTTGGTCCATAATTTGGCTATTATGAATTGTGCTGCTATAATCATAGATATGCATGCATTACTATAATATTGTGATTTCAGTCCCTTTGAAAAAATACCCAGTAGTGGTAGAGCTGGATCATTTGGCGGATCCATTCCAAGTTTTCTGAGGAATCTCCACACTGATCTCTATAGCGGCTGCACTTCTACCAACACTTCTACCAACAGTGTAGAAGAGTTCCTATTTACCCACATTCTTGCCAGCATTTATTTTAAAGTTACATGGATATTGCAAAGAGAGAATAAAGGATGTATTATGTATCCTTGATCTGGATTTACCAATCATTTACATTTTTCCATTTTCTGTACATGTATACTTACATAATTACATATTTATGTATATTTATATGCATACCCATTATTTTTGTAGGTAACTTGAGAATAAGTTTGGAGATATCATGCTTGTTTATTCCAATATAATTTATTGTGCATTTCCTAAGAATAAGGACATTCTCTTACATATCAACCAAAATAGAAAATTAATAAATTCAACAGTGATACAATACTACTAGCTAATCCACAGTCAAATTCCATCACATATCAAAGTAGCATCCTTTATAGCTATTTTTTCTGTCTGGTTTAGGATCCAGTCAAGGGTCATAAAATGGTGAGTTGTCATAGCACTTGAGATGTCTATATTTGGACATTTTGCCAGCTGTCTTTTATTCTTGACCTTGATGCTTATAAAGAATATAGGCAATTTATTTTGTGGAATATTGTTTGGTTTAGGTTTGTCTGACATTTCCTCATTATTAAATGGAGATTTTACATTTTTGACAGGAATACCACATATCTGGTTTTGTGGTCTTCCTAGTGCCATTTCTTAGGAGGCACATAATACTGATTTATCACAATGTTTTTGATTTTAACCTTGATCACCTTGATCAAGTCATGACCACTAGATGTACATACTGGAAAAATCATTATTTTCCTTTTTGTATTTAATAACTTACCAGTGTGAAGATATTTTGACATAATTTTCCTGTTATTCATCAATCATTCACCCACTTTAGATGTCTATGATAATTTTCTAACTCCATCATTCTTTTTACATTAATTTGTAAGCTTTCCATCTTAAGGAGGAGCTTTTCCTTCTCTTTGGTTATTTATATCAGTACATATTTACAGATTTCTCTTTTAGTCACTAAACTATAGTCCATTAATATCACTATTTATTTAAATGCACAAATGTCCTAGATTTGTCAAGCTGAAGCCTACTTAGGTAATTTCCTGTGTTCTTTTCATATAATCTCATTATTCATTTAGTATTTTCTGGGACAAGAATTTCTTTTCCCCTTCCTACTTGATTTCAGGATTCTCTAAGGTATACTTATTCCTTTTAAGTGAAGAGGAAAATGTAGGGGGGGCGGTCTAGACAATAAATGACTAAACATGCTTTGTGAATGGTTGTCTTAAGTGTGTCCATAACTAATGTCTGTGAGCCCCCTTAGTTATGAAGTACAAACATAAATGCACATACTGTTATGCATGCACACACATATACATATACATACATAAACATATACATATACATACATAAACATATACATATACATATACATATACATATACATATACATATACATATACATACACTCTGCTTCTCTTCGTCTCTGTTTCTGTCTCTCCACCTATTTATCTCCTTCTAAAGTCATGAGTTCTTACTGAGATCTCATCTCCAACCCAACCCCATAGAATATGATCTATTCCTCCACATATTTTTAGATGTAACTCAGAGTAATTTAATCATTCTGCACTCCCACTAGAATGTTTCAGAGTTCGAATTGCTCTCTGTCCTTGGCAATATTATATGTTGTAATCCTTGCCAATATTTGATTTGGTACTTTCTTGATCTTAGCTATTCCAGTGGTTTAATAGTGGTAACTACTGAGATTTAATTGGCATTTCCCAATGAGTAGTGATGTTCAGCACCTTTTCATATCCTTGTTGATTTCCTTTGTGAGATGTCTGCTTATGTTTTTACCCACTTTTGTACAGGTATTTATCTCATTATTGCGTTCTATCCGTCTATTATATGTTCTGTATTGTGTATAGAGTTATTTATCAGTTGTTTAGTGAATATTTTTCTATAGCCTATAGTTGACACCTTCAATTTCTTAGTAATGTCTTTTCATGAGTATAAGTTGTTTTTTTTAAAATTTCAATGAAGCCTAATTTATCAAACTTTGTCTTAATCTTGGAGGTTATTGTTCTTTGTGGTCCATTGAAGAAATTTTTCCCCATCTTTTTTGTTCATGCAGATACTTTTCTTTATGTTTTATGTTTAAATTTGTGATGAATTTCAAATTATTTTTTGTCAGTATGGGGTACAATAAGAGATCAAAATTTTTACCCTTTATGGATGTCCACTTGTTCTAGGATCACTTGTTGAGAAACTTTTTTTCTCCTTTGAATTGTTATGAAACTTTGCATAAAGTCAATAAAGCATGTGTAAATAGATGTTTCTGAACTGTGTTCTTGTGTGAACAATATACTCCCTAAACTATGATTTCATTATAAAAATTGAAATCAGGCTAGTTAATTTCTCTCAATTTTTTCAAGATTGTTGGGCTATTTCCATGTCAATCTTTCTACATGAATTTTAGAATCATTTTGTTAATTTCTATTTGAAAATAAATATCCTGCTAACATTCACATTTTCTATTATCTTTTATTTTAACAAGAGGAACAATAATAAAAAGTGAAATAGAACAATTTTTACTTCGATCATTTAAACTGAAGTAAAAATATTTCTTCAATGAGTCTTGAGACCTTTGAATGAAGCTGATTTAAGTTTATAAAATGTATACACTGATAGTAATAGATGTTGATTGGAAAATGTGGTACGATATAATCTTCAAATTTCATTAATAACTATCTGTGACTTTTGTTTCTTCAGCATAACTTCAGGAACAGAATTCTTTCTGCCAAGAGTACTTCAAAATTGTGGGAGTTTCAAGAAAATATATTTAAAAAAGTCATTATAAAATTGTTTTAATGAAATAATTAGGCAAAATTAACATCAAATTGGCATACTAATAATTCTTCAGAACTTTTTAGGAAGTTAATTCAATAAATAAAAACAAAAAAGTAGCTAAGAAAGATGGCTTTTTCATATAAATAATCTTGTAATCTTGGTATTCCTCTTGTAATTCTCAAACCATATGAAAACCCAAACAAACCAAAAACACCAGTTACTTACTCATCAAAAGTTTCTACAAGAAGTTTCTGTGATACATTTCAATTGACATGATATTTGTCAAAGCCTTCTCTGTTCCCAACACTGCTAGGGAAAATGTCTTTCTTCAAATAAGTGCCTGAAAATGCCAATCAACACTTCAAACAGATAGGGATGTTATCAGCAAAGCAGTTCTTGGCAGCTGTTAAGTCCTAATCATCCTGACCAGATCTTGCCTGATTTTAAGTCCTTCTACTGCTCTGATCATTCTAGGATCATAATATCCAAGAGATGAGACGATGATGACTTAAAAGACATAGAGTCTGGGAACTCCAAGTGCTGTCTTCAATGACCTCTTTGGGATAACTTTGTTGAAGACATGGAGAAAATATAAAAATCAGAACAAGGTAGTAAATTTTTCATAAATTTATTCAGCTGGGTGTGGTGGAGCACGTTTGTAATCCCAGTACTTGGGAGGCTGAGACAAGAGGATCGTGGGTTTGCAGCCAGCCTCAGCTACTTAGTGAGGCCCCTCCGAAACCTAGTGAGACCCTGTTTCAAAATAAAGAATAAAAAATAGGGCTGGGGGTGTAGCTCAGAGGTAGAATGCCCCTGGGTTCAATCCCAGTACCGCAATAAATAAATAAATAAATAAATAATAATAAATAAATTTATTCATCTTTTTAGTCTCTACTCTTTTTACTTTTATGATTATACCATATCTCCTACTTTATGAAATTGTAATGAAAATTGAGAGATAGATATAGCTATATACATATCCATACTTATTTGGTAAAATGAAAAGTTGGTTGTAGTGAGGAGATAGAAAGAAGTAGGTAGATAGGGCTGGAGGGCCACGGTAGAAAAACTTCATTTCCTGAGAGGCAACAGATGCTAACTTCCAAAACTCCTGAAAAATGATAATAAGATCAAAAGCCTCCAGAAAGAGACCAAAGCTTCACAAAACTCCAGTTATTCCTGCTGATAAGCAATCCCAGGAGACTCCAGGAAACAGCATCTGGAACCCCAACCTAGAGTAGGAGACTCAAAGGACACTATGCAAATATACTATGCAAATCCCAGGAAACTGTCTCTGAGACCCCAACTGGAAAAGGAGACTCAGAAGTATATAAACCCCTACAGTAGACACGCTAGTTGGTTCTTCCCACTCGGGAACCCTTCCCTTTTGGGAGCTTTTCTCTCACGCATGTGCAGGTTGTGTTGGCTTTGAGAGAAGGTGGTGTGTATTTGACAGCACTTGGCCCTGGCAACTCTCAGTAGTGACCAGAAGGCATCTGCCAGACATCAAGGTCGACCAAGGCCCCTAGGGGTGACCTGCACCTCTCTTCCAGCAGATCACATGGACTTGGGGAGAAAGCAGTCTGCAAGTAGTGTCCAGAAGGCAGCTGCCGGACTCCAGGGTCCCCATTGCCCACAAGGGTGTTTTGCCTCTTTCCCTTTCCCTGTCCTCTTAATAGTAAACTCCCTACTCTCCTTCCTGTTGTCTGCGAGTGTCATTCTTTGTACTTGGTAGACAGGAACCCTGGAAAGGAAACATCCATTTCAGAGGTATAAAGTTTAGTAGGACGTTACTTACTAATTGAATAACATAATTTAATGTAAAAGTCTGTATTGCATGGGGGGATACAAATGATTACTTCAAAGTAATATTGCCTCAGTTTTATTTCCAGTTCTTCCAGTATTTACTATCTATGTGAGTTTGGGCATGTTCCCTAACTTCTCTGTGCCTTTGTCTGTACAAAATGAGGATGATGATAGTTCCTACATCACAGGATTGTTTTGAAAACTAAAGGAGTTTAAATATGTAATGGATTTAGATATAAGTGCTTTTCACATAATAAGGGCTAAAGAATCATAATTAGTGATTCTGTATTTCATATAAACATTTTAAAATGAGGGTAGCCTTGCTTATACATCTGAGGAATATGGGCATATCAGACTCAGAGATAGGTTGAAAGTAGATTCAGAGATAAGTTGAAAGTAATATTTTATAGGCCTTTTTCTGTTCAATGTTTTTAAATATACAACCTGAATAAATAAATTAAAAATAGGAATAGGATGACAAATTTGAAAAAGATTCAAAATAGCTAAAGAATGGGCCCAAATCAACAAGCTGAACTGTAGTAGGCATAAATAGAAAATTCTATATCTAGTTTCCAAAGAATACCAATAATAATAAAGGATAAATAAAATATTAATAAACTAATTTGAAAAAATACTTTTAAGAATTTTAATTCATAGGTGTCTTGATATGAACCAGCATTATTCTATGATCACCACAAGAAAAACATCATTTAAAATTAGATAAAGGAAATGACAGTTTCATTAGATATTATGACAATTGAATGACATCTAGATTATTTGATCAACCAATTTTTTTTTTTTTTGCGGTACCGGGGATTGAACACAGGGGCATTCTACCTCCGCGCTACACCCCCGGCCCTATTTTTTTATGCTTTATTTTGAAACCGGGTCTCACGAAGTTGCGGAGGGCCTCACTAAGGAGAGAGAGAGAGAGAGAGAAAGACAGGGGAGAGAGAGCGAGAGCTGAGGCTGGCCGCGAACCTGGATCCTCCGGTCTCCGCCTCCCAAAGTACTGGGATTACAAGCGTGCACCAACCACGCCCGGCTAATCAACCAATTTTTTTCAGAAATGGTAGCAAATTGGAATGCTCCACAAGATAGGGAGCTTTCACAAAAACATGCCATATAAGGCCACTCGAAAGTAATGAGGACTTAATGAAATATATTGGAAAAAACTTACAGAAATTAATGGTTGTTTCTTTTGTATTTAAAAGCTTTGATGAGGAATAAAAATGAGATTTATGTTTTATAACTACAGAAGAGAAAAATACCAACAAGTTAGTAGATAAAAATTATAGATATGGAGAATTACCTCAATGTAAGGAAGGACTCTTAACTGACTTTTTAAAAAGGGTCTGGGCCTATATTTCCTATGTTTTTATTATGTGTCAAACATTTCCTAGGTGTTGCTTGTGACCATGCTTAAATCATGCAACAAAGATTTTTCCAGTAAGGTATTTTTTACTTCCTTTGCATGGATGAGGAAAGTTAAGTACCCCACCTAGCAGGGTCAGAACTGTGATATGCAGGAATTGTGAAGCCAGTGCTTTAAATAGCAGTACCAGTGCATCTCCAATCATGTATGGGGTTCCTGTAGCCTGAGTAATGTGATTCCTAAATTTTGTGTGCTTCAACTAGAAGTCTTTTTTTTTTTTTGGTGAGGATTAAACCTAGGGCCTTGCATATGCTAGACTACTCTACCACAGAGTTACACCGCAGCCCTGAAGTCTTTTAATTAATGTGAAGGGGAGTCTCTACCAAGAAGCCCATTCAACTCTTCCATGGATCTAGCAGTAGCCCTTGGAGCAATCCCTAGAAATTCCTGAAGATCCAAGAAAGCCATAGTTGACTACAACTCTCTGGTAATCTAGTCCTGTCACCTGTTAACCTAGATAATCAACCTCCCAGTTTGCATCTCCCCACATTTCCAACCTCAATGCCTGTATCCAATACTATTTACTTTAACATAAAGTAAGCATAAAATAGTAGGATTTTCTGAGGACCTCTGAACTAATGAATATTTTTCAAGTAAGACTTAATAGTTATAAAGCTATTTATTTCCAACTATCAGAAACCAATAATCTTAGTCTATTAAAAGACTCTATAAAAAGATATTTACATTGCTTCTTTCCTTAGGGGCAAGGGTCTAATCATAAAAAAATCTGATTGCAAGAAATATAAAAAGTAAAAGTCATGTGTAAATCCTAAAGACAAACATTATGCATTATAATTATTAATGGATTGACTCCCATATGCCCAATTAAAAAAGAATATTCTATCAAAATGCAAATGTAGCCACATGAATTGTTGTTGAGGAAATATAATTTAAAACAAAATCTCCCAACCTAAAATTCCTCTCCACAAAGTAGTAGAAAAAAGCTTTTATTATTGAATAAGCATTAAATCAGAATGTGATATGCATCACAGGCCACCTGCTAAGAGATTGCAAAAACAGAAAGGAATCTCACCCTTTTATTATAGCCTTGCAGACACAACTAATTACATGTGCGTTCTCAGGAGAAACTAACTAGTCCTCTACTAAGAGGACGCAACAAAACCAATTATCACAAACAGATGACTTTACTTGGTAATTAGATGGCCATTTGTATTAGTTCCTGCTTTATCCAGAGGAAAAACAAACTTCTCACGTCTTTATGACAAGAGATAGTTTACCAGTTGGAGCTAGGTACTCACCAAGTTTAGGCTCCTAACTTCCCACAGAAACAGGAATGTGGAGTACTATTTCTCTTGATGTTTGTATTTCAAAAAGATGTCTCTTAAGTCCTGCAGACAGACATTTCTGGATTGTAAAGCTGACAAAAAACCTATTCAGTTTTTTTTTTTTGAGGTACCGGGGATTGAACCCAGGGGTGCTCTACCTCCGCACTACAACCCTGGCCCTATTTTTTATACTCTTAATTTGAAACCGGGTCTCACGAAGTTGCAGAAGGCCTCACTAAGTAGAGAGAGAGAGAGAGGAAGAGAGAGAGAGATTGCCGAGTCTGGCCTTGAACCTGGATCCTCCGGTCTCTGCCTCCCAAAGTACTGGGATTACAAGCATGTGCCACCACGCCCGGCAAGCTATTCAGTTTTTAAAATGACTTATATGAACTTCAAAAAGGTGAAAAGTACTTACCATGTTTACTTTCTGAAGTAAAATGATCTCATCTCAGAAAAAGGATAGGGAACTAACTGAATAGGAGGAGAACCCTTCCTTATTTTTAACGAGGAGGATTAAAAAATTTATTTGTAGTTATTTGTCCTTACAGTATGAAGGTTTATAATTTTTGCCATAAAATATAACTTCCACATAACATGTAAATAAATAGGGAAGTTCAAAAAGAACATCTAAACTGTGAAATTATTTATCATCGAATTATGCTGTATAATCCCTTTTCTCCTGCCTAGAAAAACAAACAGCATGAACATGCTTGAATGTGTTAATAATTTTACTTCCCTGTGCATGGATAAAACTGATAATCATCTTAATAGAAACAGCCTCCATGGTTGATAATCCCGTCCCTAGTTATTAAATTCTTATTCTAAATCGCTAATGCCTAACGGTGGTAATGGTAACAACGACCCACTTTCTTTTCTGTTGCTCATTATTCTCATCATCATTGTGCGGATTATAACATGTATTCAAGCTTCACACACTATGCTGCTCCTATCCACAGCCTTCCAACTAACTAATCCTTTTCAATCCCAACATTACTCAACATATTTCACTGATCGTAGTAATCTCAGCCAAGGAATCAATTGCAATGACTAAGGGAATATTTAATTTTTGAAAAAGATCCCCCATGCAGTATACTGGTAATATCTGAAGTACTATATCTATCTCCCATTCTCCAGTGTTTTTTTGACTTTGGAAAGTTTCCTGGACTTCATAGCATATTAAGAAGAATGAATGTGACATACAGGAAAATTACAACCAGTTTCAATGTTTTGTAAGATGTAATGGCATATTTTATGGCAATGTTGAGATTATTGTACTCACTAAAGAGAAGTTGTAATACAGTTACACATCTTTTAATAGATTGAAATAAATTACATTATATAGCCAATAAAATTTCTATGACTTTTTTCTTTTTGAAATAGGATAAATCAACTTAATTGCAATATTTTTTCAGATTTGTCTCCCTTTCCTAAAACTATTCAAGTATTTTTCTAAATAACATAGACTTATTGTAACACTAAAATATGTGGTCAGGATAGTCAATTGTGTGATCTTTTAGCCATATATTCATTCATTCTCACTTGCTTGAGTTTCATACCTATATTTGGTAACGGAAAGAATAAATTGCAGGGACCTATGTTAC
The DNA here is from genome assembly GCA_004027185.1 of Glis glis. NCBI lineage: Eukaryota > Metazoa > Chordata > Mammalia > Rodentia > Gliridae > Glis > Glis glis. Next base: position 48,593 of record PVJS01004681.1, read on the forward strand.
AAACCAGTGTTCTTCCCACTATGCCAGGGATTAGAAAACTATATCCTATGGACCAGTCCAGTCTGCTGCCTGTTTGTAAATGACCTATGAGTAAACAATATATTTTATATTTTTAAATAGTTGAAAAAAATCCTAAAAGTAATATTCATATACATGATCATATAAAATTCAAATATCAGTGCCCACTAAAAGATTATTGGAATGCAATACATTCATTCATTTACATATTATCTATGGCTGCTATCATGCTACAGTGGCAGAGCTAAGTTGTAACCATAGGGCCTGCAAAGCATAAACTATCTCTTATCTGGTCCTTCACAGAAAACCTTGGCCAACTCCTTCACTATACCAATACCACATATCATTCTGTAATTTTATAGACTATTATTAGTTATACACATTTTTATAAGAATCTGATGAAATCCTAGATTAACAGGTGGAGGACAAAATTATATTACTGGGTTCAGGATAGCCTCATTGCCAACCCCCAATATATTAATTGAGGAAGACAAGACAGTTCACGGAAAGAGAGAGGCCTTTGCAACTTGAAAGACCTGATTTCTTGATACACCCCCTGGTGCATTCCAGTTATGATATCTGAATAACTTACTTAACCTCTCATTTCTCTCATATATAAATTTGGATTCTATTACCAACAATATAAAATTAGTATTATGAAGTAATAAAGTCATATGCAATATATGTGTGAGTGTACAGTTTTCTGCTCCCTTTAGTATAATAGACAATTAACTCTGAGACAAGATAGACAAGGTTGTTTATCTTATGGATATTTCTTCTGAAGAATTTGATAGACATTAAGTCCATTTCTGTGAGGGGTTGTGAAAAACCCACCCACTTAATAGCCCTCTACAATATTCCTGGCTTAGACAATAAATCATATTGTTATTGTTATATGTTGAATTGTGTCCCTCCAAAAGTATATGTCAAAGACCTAAATCCCAGTAAGTACTCCAGAATGTGACCTTATTTGGAAATAGGATCATTATAGATGTAATTAGCTCCAGTATGACTAGTGTTCTTGTTTTTTATACATTTATTGGTACAATGTAATTATACATCATAATGAGGTTCAAAGTGATACAAACATACATGCACACATCACTTTGTATATGTTCCCCCATATCCCTGCCCCCTTCTCCCATCCTCCCTCCCCATACATGTCAGTGAGATTGGTAATGGAACCCTGTATGGATGTAACCTTATAAGAAGATGGCCACATGAAGACAGAAGCCAGGAATAATGCCATGGGATGATGAAGATAGAGACTGGAGTTAAGTATTTGCAACCAGAGGAAGGCCAGAGATTGTTGGTAAACCACTGGAAGCTATGAAGAGGCAGGGAAAGATTTCCCTACAGGTTCCAGAAGAAGCATGCTTTCAGACTTCTAAATTCCAGAAGTGTGAGATAATAAATTTCTGTTTGTTTAAGGCACCCAGTTTGTGGTACTTTGTTATGACAGCCTGAGGAAACTAATACAGTAATGGTACCTTTTACCTTTTAACAAACACACATCCCCGGTAGGGGGACTCAGTAGACTAAGAGAATTGACTGGTAGGCAATTATACCTACCATATATAGAGTGAAGTAGGCAATCACTGGTAACTGAAATGACTGGAACCAAGTCCCATATAAGGGCTAGTTAAAGTTTTGTATAGTTTTTGGTACATACCTGGAGTAATAGTTCCTTACTTAGATCTCTTACCAGCATCCCCCAGAGCTCTGTTGCAGAGCTCTGAATTTCAGGGACTTTAGACTTAAGACTCTCACCAATTAGAGTTTGGTATATACAAAACAAAAAGGCCACAGTTATTTCTCCCTATAAAAAATTTCATTACAGACTCAATCCCAATATTGCAAAGAAGTCATCTAAATAACTGTATTAATATGCCAATTAATTTGCTCTAAGTTTCTCAACTGTGTAAAATCTGCAATCAATTTTGCAAACCAATGGAAATTTCAGTTTTATCCCAGAATATTTTTTAAAAAAGCAACAGTAACTCCTCACCCTGCAGCCTAACCAATTATAATCACTCACAGTTGCAACTATAAAACATAAGCCATTCCAATCACTGATGTTTTGCTGAAAGTAGTAGAGACATGGGTTAAATAATTGATCAGATCTCCTAAACTTTTATAATGTTTATAAAAATGTTATAGAAAATTTACTTATTAAATTATTTTATATTTATTTTCAGAAACATTTGTTCTAGAAGATGTTCTTTGTTTTAAAAAGAGAAAAGGTTGCTTTCCTTTCCAAAAAATAATTCCAATTTGTCTTGAAATACATTTTTGGTGGCAGATTTGGGATTGTAACCCCCAAGTTTCTTTCCTCAGACAACACATTCTCTTTAATTGTTAATATAAAACAAATATACACTCTTGGTATATATGCCATTAAGCAGGTCTTCCTTAGTTACCTTAAGAATAATTTTAAAATGTATTTTCTAACTTTTATTTATTTCTAATATTTTGTTTCTTTATGTTTTGTCTTACCTCATTCACTAGAACTGCTTTGGGACACAGAAGTCATTATATTTGGTATTATTTTTATTTCTAATCTGAAAGAAATAATTTCAGATTATCATGACACTAAATCACACAATCTAGTGTCATGTTTGCAATAGGTTTCTTCGGTAGATTTTTACTGGGGATATTTTCAAACACATAAAAAAAGCAGAATAACATAATGAACACATATGTTCCCATCACCCATCCTAAAAAATTAACGACATTCTGCCATTCCCATTTATCTATACCTGAATGCATTGCTGCAATTCTTGCTTAATTATTGATATGATATGTTTATAATTCTCCCCTTTTAGATAAAATTTGTGTACAACAAAATGATTAAATATTAGTTGAACAATATTGGCAAAAGGATACTCTGTATCCGCCCCCCAAAAAAATTCCCTCCTGTTCCTTCCTAGTAAATCAGCCCACTACCGTTTCATCTGCCATTGTCAGCCAATGCACAAATTGCCTTCGCCTTAGATTTTTTTTTCTTTGCCTATTCTTGAACTTCATATAAATTGAATTATACATTACATACTGTTTTGTGTCTAGCTTGTTTTATTTAGCATAATGTTGTTTTAAAATTCATATTAACGGATGGAACTAGAGAACATTATGCTAAGTGAAATGATCCAGGCTCAGAAAGTCAAGGGTAATATGTTTTCTCTCATATGGAAGCTAGAGAGAAATAAGGATTAAAAAGGGACCTCATGAAAGCAGGAGACCAGTAAAATAGAGAAAGGGGATGGTGGAGGGGTGAAAGGAGGGGAAAGTAAGAGGAGGTGTCGAGGAACAAAATCAACCAGATTATGCTAGATGCATGTGGAAATATATCACAATGATTCCTACTTTATGAATAATTATAATACACCAATAAAAATAATCATTTGCCAAATTAAAATATTCACATATTAGTAGTTTCCTGCTTTTTGTATTTGTATAATATTCCATTGTATGATCTTACCATAACTTTTTACTTTATTGATTAATTAACTGTGCTAGCGATTGAACCCAGGGACTCATGCATGCTACACAAGTCCTCTACCACTGAGCTACAGCCCCAGTCCAATCTTAACATAATTTATTGATCCATTCCCTGTTAGTGGCTGCTTGGTTTATTTCCAATTTGAGGTTATTGTCAATAAAACTGCCATAAAGATTTTTGTACAAATATTTTGTGGAAATATATTTTCATTTTCCTTGGATATATATCAAATTCAAAATATTCAACTTCATAAGAAATTATGAAACTTTTTATGGAAAAGCCAACTGGTTGTAAAATTTTTATACCTCTTCCAGAAATGTACAAGGGTTCTAGTATTGCCAATCTTTTTTAATTTTTAGCTGTTCTGGTGGATATGTAGTGGTATCTCATTGTTATTTTAATATGCATTTCTGTAATGTTTAACTTTTCTTATGCTTATTGGCCATTCATATGTCTTCTTTTTATTGTTTTCAAATCCAATTATTTCTTTGGACTATCTTTTATATTATAGATATTCTGAATGTAACTGCATCATCAGATTATGATTTTGATAATATTTTAATATGGTTACAATACTTCATTTGTCCATGCCTTTTGATGAGCAGAAGCTTAAATTTTTATGAAATTTAACTTAGCATTTTTAATGTTTAATACTTTTTGTACACTCTTTAAGAAATGTTTGCATACATAAGGCCATGAAAGTATTCTTCTTTACTCTGTTTTAGAAATTTTTACTTATGTGTACAACTTAATTTTTTTGTCTAGTGTAGGGAGGATCAAGATTTGTTTTGCCCACTGGATGTCCAGTTCCCTAACAACTGTGTTGAAAAGATTCTCCTTCTTCTATTGAACGGTGTTTGCACTGACACTTCCTTGGCTGAGAGGAATAGGAGTGCCTGCGTTCTATTCGTCATCTGACCTCCACTGAAACCAAGGAGGTGAGGGACATTCTTATTGCTTCCGGGTGGTGGTGTAAGTACAGGGCCACTTCTGACAGCTTCTTATTGCTGGAAGGCCATACTCCTGACATGGTCTCCACTGGCCCCAGGCTGGGGTTTTATGCCACTTAGGAAGATGGAAGTATCAGTCCCCTCATCACTTGCTGTGACCCCAGCCCATCTGAAGGTCATTTCTCACTGGTCTTTGCTGGCTTGGTGGATGGGACCATAGCCTATTTGGTGATGTTTTTCTTAAGGAGAGTGCTTATTTTCTGGAAGTTTTTTGTCTTGGCAGGTTCTCCATTTCCTGATACGTTATTTAAGAAAGAGCAAGATTTTTGGGTGGCTTTTTATCTTGGAAATGCCTGTTGGCATTTCCAGGTTGCCAGCTTCCTCAGATCCAAGCATAAGACATAGAAGACAAAGAGAACAACCATGGGACTCAAAACCATATTGGTCAAAAATTTATTTGGGAAAACATTACATTTGGATTATTTTGAGGAGAATGTCTTCTTTAAAATATTAAACTCTCCATTCAAGAAAAAGATGTACTAGAGGCTAAATTATATAATATACTCTACATTTTACTGTTGTTTTGTTTTGTTTTGCAATGCTGGGGATCAAATCCCAGGCTATTTGAGTGCTTGGCAAGCATTCCACCAGTGAGCTAAACCCCCAACCCGATATTTTACTATTCTGATTTATAAAAACTTCAATTTCATTTATTTTATTTCCATGATTAGTTTTTTAACAGTACATTAGTTAGGAAATTTGATGGTTAATCCTTAATAGCACAATCTTTTTCTTCTGGCAGGTTGAATGCCTAATCTACTGAAACAATGTTGTCTTATCATTTCTCAACATTCCCTGTCCATATGAACAACTTTATAGATTCCCAAACCTATAAACTCTTACATGCACAATGGTGGGATAGTGGATCAATCTTAAATTATGTTATAACAAAAAGGAATGATGAGCAGAAATTATGAGCAGAAAAAGAAAGGAATTACAACAAAAAAAGGAATTATGAGTGAGAGACCTTTCAGATACCATGTTTAGATGACTTCTCTAAGAAACATAGTAGTATTGATTCTTAATTTACTTCCAAAGGATGGGAAAAGAGGAACAGATCATCACCATTTCTAGTGCAAATAAGATGACTTGGCCTAGAAGCTGTTCAGGCCACTGTGTTTTAGGAACTGGCGTGAATATGTCACCACATAGATGAGGTGATGCCAGCTTGATAATTTCAGTTCAGATTTCTCAGACAGCTGCTGTGTTTTAGCTGGTGCCAAGCCACGCAAACATGCCAATGTTTGGATTCTCTCAGATATCGTAAATTCACCCGACTGTCCCTCCAATTACTAAGATTTCTCAACTGGAACATGTCTGGTAAGTCTCCAAAAGAGAAAAGATTCCAATAAATTAGCTTTTCCCACTAAGTTTTCATATTAAATAACCACTCATTCCTCATGCTTTTAATCATATTTGAGTTTCAAATCTATTTATTTCTCTAACTGAAAATTAAAAGTAAAGCTTGACATAGATATAGGGAGACTGCCCACTCAGATATGTACCAAAACCACACAAATAGATACTTATCACTTATAAAAAATGTCCTTCTTGGTAGGTCTTGTTTGATCCCTGATAAATTAAGATTTACCCTTCTATTTTTATCACTAATCTGGGAGTGTTTGAGCTCAATGTTTATATATATAAATATATAAATATTTATATATATAAACATATATATAAACATATATGTATATATGTCTTGATTGTTCTAATTGTTTTTTATGATTCTACATTATTCAGTCATACAAATTAGAAAGAATCATTTGGTGAGCTAGGTGAAGCCCTACTGAGAGTGGCTGAAAAATTAGTCATGATCTTTTGGACCATTTGTCTCCCAACAGGTATACCGATTTAATCAGAAAGGTTTGATTCAATTTATCTCAATCAAACTTCATTGGGAAATCCTAGAATCTGACTTTTTTTCAGTATCATGCCATTGCATATAACATGCTTAGCCCTATAATGCTTGTATTAGATTTTTTTGATTTGGTAGAAAATTGTCATTTTCTGTCATCTTTTTCCAGAGAATAGAAAAATGTGTGCTGACAAAATGGTTTTAGTGTTAAATGTAGACATAGTCTCAATAAAAGCTGTTTTGCTGGCTAATTATTGTCAAAAGGAATAATTTTAGAAACCAAATGAGCTGGGCATGGTATTGTGCACCTGTAGGCTGAGGCAGGAGGATCATAATTTCAAGACCAGCCTGGATAATTTAGTGAGACCCTGTCACAAAATAAAATTTTAAAAAGGCTGGGGATGTAGCTCAGTAGTAGAGAGCTTGCCTAGCATGTGGGAGGCACTAGGTTCATTACCCAGTACTAACCAAAAAAATCTCAAATGATCATTTTTGGCAGCTAATGTCTAAAATTTAATTGGTATATATTTATGAATCTCAGCATGTATATAAAATAGTTTATATACATAAAAATATATTTTGAAACCTGATTTTTGTAGATGGCTTCATTACTTGATATTGCACAATATGTGGGTAAAAAAAATTTTAAGTGATTGAAATTGGTGTTTAAAGTACTTTTGGCATTTCAGGTCGAAACTCATCAAGTATTACTGTATATCCCAAAAAACCAACATGATCAAAGTTACCCTTAAGTCCAGTATTTAAACAGATTCAGAGCTGCATTTGGAGGAAATTTGGCCCTGCCAGTAGATACAGACTTGTCTTATTTGAAACCATACAGTGTATGGCCCTCTTTTCAGGCATGCATCCTGATTAGACACCTTATTCTCCAAAGATTTCAATCCAAACTTTGAATCAAAAGTTTGCCAAAGCAAATGTATGTGACCTCAATTGTTAGCTTAAATAGTCTGCAATTCAGTTTCATAGAAAATTGCTTAAAAGAATAGCAGTTCGTTAGTTCCAGGCATTTAAAATTTTATCCTTGAATCAAATTAATGCAGTCAACAAGCTACAGTCCTGACCTATACAGTTCAGATGGCTTATAGAACCATCTGAATTGATACTGTTTTAAATCCCATTGAAGCATACCATGTAGCATATTTTGTGTGTAATGTGTCACCAATTCCTACTAGATTCTGGCTACAAAGAATATCACAAATTGACATAAATTTCAGATTCTGCTAGTGGGATTCATAGCCTTGACCAGTAGAGCAATAGGATTTCCAGCCTCCTGTAATTATCACTTCCTCATTCTAACTTTTATCATTAAACGTATCTCAGAGTCCTGAGGAGGTACTCTATTTGTGTTTGGTTTCAAAAATAGCTGTGTTGCTGAACAAGGAACTCTTACTAGACTTGACCTTCAAGATGTCTTACTCTGTCTGCCCCCTCTAGCACAAGCTTGCGACCTGTGCCATCAGATCTTCTGTCTCAACCTTTTCATGTTTCACATGTGGGTGCTTTGGTCTCTGATGATGCCAAAGCTGATATGTAGTCAATAATAGCACTAGAGAAAATGGGCCCTCTTTTTCATGTCTTATGTTTCAGGGATTTTAAAGTAGTATTTCATGAACCATTATGAATTATATAAACAGCTATTTTAGTTTTATTTATAAGCTCCTTTTTTACGTGTTTATTTTTTATTGACTTTTATTGGTGCATTGTAGCCTCACACGATATTTTTCAGACCTAAACAAAAGTTGACATGAACAGGAAGATGATTACTAATGCTTTTCTGATTCAGCTCCCTTGACAATGGTTGGCATTGTCTGGCTACTTTCAGAGTCATGTCTGGTTTCTGCAGCCATTTCTTATACACCCAGTGGAACCAATTCCTGCTTTGCCACTAAACTTTACACCTATGGCAGAAAGTTGTATAGTGTGATGTGCAGTGGAGGGGAGGAGTGGATGGCTCCCTCCTCAAGCACTTAACATGCTTCTAAATCTGGAAGTACTAACACGTGTACCTACAGTGGGATCAAGTCATTTATGAACACAGCTCATTTCCCCTCACCCAGCCCCCAGGACCAAGTCAAGAATGAGACAGTGGCTGTCAGCATCCTTTTATTGTCTGCTGGCCTGTTCTAGCACCAAAATAAATGTCTTCCTAACTCACAAAAACAAAAGCACCCGGGCAGAACATCGCATGCAAATCAATGCCGGCAAGGTCACAGGCCTGCAAGCTCCAGAAACACTAATTCATTTTGTGCTCAGTTAGGCCAGTACCTGGCAGAACACATAAGTTGCATAAGTGATGAATAAAGAAATCAGAATTTGCTGTCTGCAGTCCTGCCTTCCCAGTTTCTCTTTACCTGTCGGCCTTTTTACAAAACTCCCATTTGCTGTAATCCCATACTTCTTTGTGGAACCAACTGCTTTAATTTCTTCTTTCTAGTTTAACATTTTGCAGACAGCACAAACTCTTTGAACTGTGTTGAAGAGACTTTCTCCTGAATTGCCCCCTAGCGGCCACAGGCTGGCATTGCTGTGCCTGTGTGGCCTTGTGACCAAGCCTGTAATGGTAGACACCTAGGCAGGCACATAGTAGGTAGCTGGTGAATGTTTGCTGATGATTCTGAATTCAGCACCCATAATGCATTACTCTTTTTATTACAGAGTCTCACTGTTCTGCAGCTGTTTCTCATCCATTTCTGTCACACTAAATCATCGAGCCACACTCCTCAAGGCTTTGGCTGAGCTACAACCTGACTGTAAATTAGACATCTTTGGAAAATGTGTTAAACTTTTTCATGATAATAGTTTCGTTTGGGGGGGAGGAAGAGTTGTGTTGCTGATGTTGTGTGACAATGAATACAGCTTTGTCAATATAAATCCAAGTCAGGTAGCTCAAAATGTCACATGTAGTGGGTAGAAAAGGCTGAGCCAGCACTGCGCACAGCCCAAGGCTTTCCTAGATCTAGCTAAGCACAAAAAGCAGTCTACTTGAAAGAAATGGACTAATATGAATTAAAAATGTTCTAGTTACAATCAAACGCACAGGAGACAATCCTGTTCATGTCTTCAAATATAAATGGCATTTCTACGTATTCCTTAGAATAATTATCGATAATTTTGGAATTATTGAAATGTACTTTTCAAAGAACACTTCTTATATTTTGAACATCAGTTGCAGACGTAGGTAAACATCAGGATAACACTTGCAGACCTTAAAAAATATCCACCTTCATGCCATGGTATTAACATGCTACTTAGGACAGTGACATCTGACTTTCTCCCTTGCTTGGTTTTGGACATTGCATAACCTGTGGTTTTTTCCAACCCCTTGAAAAAAATCTGAAAGGTACCCAGAGCACTTTAGGATATTACATAATGTCAGTGTGCGCTACATCTTTATTTAATTTTAAACCCCTCAAGGGAAAAGGCATTGATTTTTTCCACTCTGTTCTGATCACTGTGGCATCTACAAGATTATTCATTCAGCAGATTCCAAATAAATACTGTTGATTGTACTACTCCTGAAATAAAACACTTCCCTAGCTTAGATATCTTTCTATTGATTGGTCAAACCCTATAAACCATTGGTTCTTAACCTGAGGTCCAAGATAGAATTCATGAAGGTATGTGTTCTTACATGGGGAAAGATTGACATCATTATTTTATAAATCTCTACTGAAAGTTAGCATTTCTTTCAATTATGAAAGTGGGCAGCAGCACAGGGTAGTACTGATGGTATCCATGACTTTGCACTACAGCAGAGGTGATTTTACATTATAGTAACAGCCCATGTCTAATCTTTATGTATCCTTTATGCACATAAAGACTTGAAGTAGCATGAGTGTTTGCACCAGAGATCAAACCAGAGGCGACTCTAACTGTTCATGTACAAATGCTAGTGTAACCTGGCTGCCAACTCATGGGCAGCTCTTTCTGGGGGAATCCTTCATTCCCCAAACAGTAAAGTTGCATGAGTTTACATCAGTAATTCAGACATATGCATTCCTTTCCAGTATTTTCTATCTATTGTTGTTTATTGATTAGTATGTGGAATAAGGTTAGTCAAAGACCACTCTAAGATTTAATCTTCTTACCTAAGCTAAGCAACAGAAGTCTGTACAATGATGTCTTTAAGAAATTGAATTTTTAACTTGTTTGTTAAGGCATTATAAGGAAGTATATATCATGTCATGAAAATTCTCAAACATTTTATTAACTCTTTTGGTATGACATGATGTTTTCAATGAATATTTGTCCCAGGAACTAAAAATAATAGATGTGAAAAGCAAGTCCAGATTTTTCATGTCAGACTATTCAGAATCATTGCTAAATAATCCTTTTATGTTTCTTTGCATTTTCTTCTAAATGGCTAGTAATGGCTAGTTTGATCAATGTGGAGCATAACTTTGTAGTCATGTGTTTATATGGTGCCAAAGAATTCCATGAAAACTGCATTTGATGGCTCTTGTAAAGACTTTCAACTTTGAGAAAGGAAGATTGCCATTTGCAATCTTTCAAAAAGTAGATAGGACAGTAGTGGTGAAAATAGATAATTGGAGTTAAACCAAATATTTGGTTTACAGAATGAAGAAACATTTTCTCAAAGAACTGAGATCATTGAAGTCAGATGGAGGTATAGATGGAGTTTTATGATCATTTTACTTATGAGTGTTAGTATTCTGAGGTTCATTTCCAATGTCATTGTACCATGATAATATCTAGAATTTTCCCAGTAAAGATTATTTATTCAAGCTGAGTCTTTGAACTGAATCCAATGCTCTAGGAAACAAAGTCACACTTATAAAAGTCAATTGCTAAGCAATCATCTGAAACAGAAATTTTGTTTATAAGACCATTGATTATTTACTATCAGTATGCATAGGAAAGAATATACTATAAGTGGAAGATTTGGTCACACCATATGGTCATGATGGTTCTGTATAGTTGTTACCTTGACAACAGACTGTGCCATAAATAAACAGAAAGATGATTTATCTAAGGCATTAAGATTCATCCTAGTAGAACACTGCAATTATGCAGTTTTTCTGGCAGGATTGCTTTCATGAACTCAGAAATTGATTGTGTATCATTTCCTATAATGCTGTGTACCCGTAATTTTTCTTAGCAGGTAAGACCTTAGCTGTACACTTAATGTAAACTGTGATGATAGTGGCTAGTTTGCTGGGAAGTTTCAATAAGTCTTTGGAGATTATATGAAGCAAATAGAACTTACAATATTTTAAATTCTGGACTCAATTTCTACTTTACCAACAGACTAGAAATAGCAATTGGACTATAGATTGATAGATACTGGGAAAACATTTGAAGTGATAAAAAATTTCATTTTATTATTCATTTTGCTTAACTTCATTTAACATGGCACTACATTTTAAATTACATAAATTTGACTCATTGGCTTAACCTCACACTTAAGAGAATGAATATTTGGAAGTCGCCCTTGCACTTGGCACTGACTTAGAATTTAAATTTTATGCTAGTGCTTCTGCTTATTTTATCTTTCACAAAGACCCTGGAAATTAACAAGCCATGGAGGTAGTATATACTTTAAAGATAGAACTCGCAGAATTGCTAATGAATTTCATGTAGGATGTAAAATAAATTGTAAAATACAGGGTGACTTTGTCTTTAAGGCCTGAGAAAATTGGATAGTCAATAAGGATCATTCAGGAAGGAGGAGATTCAGAGGTATAATTAAAATTCAGTTTTAGATGTCTCAAATTTAGATAACTATTAGATATCCAAGCAGAGTTACTGAGAAAGAGACATTTGGTTATAATAGTCAGGAGAGAGAATTGGATTGAAAATTTACATTGGAAGTCATCAGTACCCAGAATTTAAAACCAAATCAGTAGACAAGATACGTTAGGGAATGAGTGTTCAGACAGAGGAGAAATGACCCCAGGCCCAAGACAGGAGCTGCTCTAATATTTAAGAGCTGGGAAGGTAAGGAGTTTCTAGCAAATGACTGGGAAGGAGTGATCACTGAGTTAGGAAAAAAAGCTAGAGAGTGTGGTATGAAGAAATGTTTAAAGAAGAAAGTCAAAATAATGAGTTTCAAGGGCTGCAGATAGAGCAAATAAAATGGAGACTAGGAATTGCTCATTGAATTTGTTAGCAACATCATGAGTGACCTTGATAAGAATGGATTCAGTGGAGGAATGGAAGATAAAGTCTAATGGGAATGGTTCAATACAGATTAGAAGGTGTGGATTGGAGATAGTGAATATACACAACTCTGTCCAGAAGTTCTACAAAGGAAGACAGGGAAAGGAGAAAACTATATGAATAAATGAGGGTTCATGGGTAGCACTTGTTATAACTGTTTTAGAATATGATATTCTATATGATATGTCACATTCTATTGTATATGTATATATATATGATGTATATGTATATGTATATGTATATGTGTGTGTGTGTGTGTGTGTGTGTGTGTGTGTGTGCGCGTGTGTATGTTGGTCCATTCAGGCTGTTATAACAAAATACCAAAAAAAAAAAAAAAACTAAATAGCTTATAAGGAGGCTAGGGAGTCCAAAATTAAAGTGACAGTAGATTTAGTATCTGGTAGGGCTTGATTCCTGGTTCAAGATGGTGGCTTCTCTTTGTGCCATCATATGGTAGAAAGAGACAAACAAGTTTCCTTTGGCCTCTTTTATAAAAGAACTGATCCCATTCATGAGGGCTTCACCTAATAACCTCCCAAAGGCCCCACCTCTAATATCATCACACTGGGAAGTAGTTTGATATATTAATTTTGTGAGGACACAAACATTCTCACCATAGCTATCATACAGTATGTTTGCATTGTGATGGGAATGATTTAGTCAATTAAAAAAAATGATGATGCAATGAGTGGGGCAATGGGCAATAATTGAAGAATAAAAGTCTAAAGCAGATGATGAGGGGTAGAATTGAGCATATAAAAGGGTGACTGAGGCCCGGCGTGGTGGCGCATGCTTGTCAGTACTTTGGAAGGCGGAGACCGGAGGATCCGGGTTCACGGCCAGCCTCAGCTCTTCCCCTCCCTCTCTCTCTCTCTCTCTCTCTCTCTCTCTCTCTCTCTCTACTTAGTGAGGCCCTCCACAACTTCCTGAGACCCAGTTTCAAAATAAAGTATAAAAAATAGGGCCGGGGGTGTAGTGCGGAGGTAGAACGCCCCTGGGTTCAATCCCCAGTACAAAAAAAAAAAAAAGGTGACTGAATGGAGCTTGGTGAGGACAGTACATCAGTACATTTGAAGTAATATATGAAAAGGCAATATATACAGGTGTAAACTTAAGCCACATGCAGGAAGATGTAATGTTCTTTTATGATTACTTCAGTTTTTTGTTGAATTGGTAAGGTGGGTTATCATCTGAGAGTATAGGAGGAACAAAAGATTTAAGCAGAGTAGATAAGATATGAAATAAAATCCTCAAAAAATGGGGAGGCAAACCGACTATGAAAATGGCCTGGAAGTATTGGGAAGTGTGATGGTTAGTCTGGATTGTCAACTTGACTGGATCATGAAACACCTAAGATTGTGTGACTTTGGGTGTGTTGATGAGATAATTGGTTTATATAATGGCAGAGTGAAGGGAAAGTCCTGCCCTGAATGTAGGCAGCTTGGTTCTGATAGGCACAGGACCTGGATAAAGAAGGAGAAAGCCATGTGAAGGCATTCATGGTTCTTCCTGAAGAAAGCACGTCTGCTCTCATCTGACATATTGGTCTTCAGCTCTTTGAACTGGACCTTCAGCAAGATTTCTGTGGAGAGTTTCCTGGTCTTTCCATCTTGGACTGGGACAGAATTAGCAGTCATTCTGATTCTGAGACTCCAGCTCTTAGACCACTCGACCAGCTGCTAGTTCCTCCGGCTCTCCACATGCAGTCGGAAACCTGGGACTACAATGCTTTGGACTATAGCTGATTCGATAAATTCCCTTTTACCATGTACTTGTCCTGTGAGTTCTGTTACTCTAGTGAACCCTGACCAATACAGGCAGCATTAGGAGTCCACTTGAGTTTTGTGAGTTAGACTCTGAAGTGAGATCAGTCAGCTAGTGTGTATTTCCTCCAGCTATATCGTGCTACACTGATGTACATTTAGAGTAGGAAGAAATTTCGATTTAGTCAGCTTTGGAGATTTGTCAAGAGGAAGGGAGAAAGAAGACAAAGTATGTGTGTATACAAAAGAGTGATTATAATGGTTAATCAGGGAATCTGATTCTGTGTAAGAAAAGAAAGGGAACATAACATGGGTGAATTGAAAAGCCAATAGAATCAATGTGTTGAAGTTCTGAGTTGAATCAAAGAGTAGTCAGAATTCGGGTGTTAGAAAAATATGACTGAAAGATGGACTTGATTTTCAAAGACAAGAGTACTTGAAAATAAGATTTGGGGTGGGTTGTAATTATTGCACACAAAACCTAGAATACATTAGAATATATGGCTGAGGCAAATGGAGAAATAAATCACTAGAAGCTAGCAGGTCAAGAAACTAACTTTGGAGCTTTGAATTTATAATATACATAAAATTGAAATTACCAAGGTTAAGAATAATAATAGTGAAGAAAAGATGTTGAACCAAATGCATGTTATCAACAATGAGGTGGCTGTCAAGAGTGAAGATGACTGGAACAGAGATGCATGGTATCATAAGAATCAATGCTAGGCTTTTTATGGAGGATGAAGGAACAGAATCTGGAAAAGGCAATGAGGTAAGGGAACCTACCACGTCTCTAGGAATGTGTGGGACGTCACCACCAGAGAATTCTGTAGAAGTTTGCTTTCAATTAGAGTCTATTTATAGAACATATAGGTCCATATGGAAAAGAGAATATGGAGAATGTCATGCTTATGAGCCTTGGGCTTCTTATGTTGACTGAAGTAAGCAGAAATGGAGAACTTGATGGAGTTACTTTCTCAAGGATAAATTATTCTTTTAGCTTCCTTTTTGGGATAGTTCTCAGGCAGTTTGCAGTGGTAAGTCAGAAAGTGTAGGTGGTTATGACCAGAATTGATTTTACTTAAAACATGAAGTAGTCTATGCCCCCTCCCTCCATATTTGAAGAGCTAGGGACTGTTGAGACTGGGTGGGGGGGGACAAAGGCAGTCTTGTTAGAAGTATAAAAATTGAAAGGTTATATAACATAATATTTATGTCTCAAAACTCATTAGCTTCCATAGGGCTTTGTAATGACATTTAAGTGTATTAGCAGAATATGGTGAAGATCTGTTATCAAATTTTCCAAAAGAATTTTGAGTTGTTAGATAAAAGGTTTCTCTTTTACAGAAAGTGGCAGACTTCTGCAGACAGGGGGTTTAAAAATCTTCTTTTAGTAAAATTCATGCTTTTTCATTACCGTACTCTGAGGTACAACTAAATATTTAGTGGAGGTGGTGAGAAGGAAATAGGTGACCCTGGAGGGCAGTGGAAAGGCAATGAAGAATTCATTATTCTAGAAAAAAAATGATTTGTACTTACACAAGTCAGTTTCTGCAAAAATTTCAAAACTAAAATAAAAATAAACTCATTATTTCAAAACCTAATAATATGCGAGTTAAAAAAATGTTCCTAAGAATAATTTCTGACAGCTCTCTACACAGTCTACCTCTCTTTGAACTGAATGACAAACTACTAGTCTAAAAACATGTCCAATGTTCTGTACCAATCTGCAGAAAGATTGTCTAACATTGGATAGATCATTACAGATGAGGTACAGACTATCAATCAACTGGATTTGTTGTTTGTAAAAACAACAATGAAAAAAAAACTGAGCCTATTATTCAAGAGGTAGAATTTACATTTCCATTACTATCTTTCTGCCTGCAGGTCTGTGGTGCTTGGAATACAAGATATGCATTAGAAGGAGATATCCAGTTTAGAAAAACAACATCATTTTTTTCTAACTCTCTAGGAACAGAATGGCAAAGTTATCATGCACTATAGAAAGGGTTTCAAATGAAGTCTTACAAGCTTTATTTGTACCATCCACATTGTGAATCCTATAATTGTTTTCTAAAGAAATTTCTTAAGAGTAGTTATTAATTTTTTTGTTCACTTACTTATAAATATTTTATTAGTTCCCATTCTGTGCTGGGCACTAGAAATACATGGTGAACATACTAGTCACAGTTAACATACTAAATCAGCCAGAACAAACAGACACAACCAATAAGTAAATAATTTGAAGTTATAATTAAAATATATGAAGCTAGCAGATGGATGGGAGAATGGATATTAGCTATAAGGAAATTGTTCCTGGGTAAAAGAGGAGGTTGTGTCAAAGCTCTGAGACATGCAGGAGAAAATAAAATGTCACTTAATACAGCTGAAATAAGGAAGGCTTAGGCCTTTCCTCAGTTCAAAGAGAATCTTCTACTGGCCTTGTAGAAGCAAGCCATCATAAGCAAGGACATAAACTCTAATAGCAGACTCATGGGATTAGGAGACCATCCTGGGTCTCAGAGGAGACGGTGGCCCAAGCTGACACTTTGACTGCAGTCCCATGAGACCAGAGCAGAGGACTTATATCGGCCACATTTGGACTTCTGATGCACAGCCATTATGAGATTAACAAAGGTCCATTATTCCAAGTTGCTAAGTGCATGTTCATTTGTTATACAGTTATAGAAAACTAACACAGTATACAAATACAGTATGCAAGTTGGTTCCTTAGACTACCAAAAAAGCTACAGAAATTTCACTATCAGATTATGAGAGTTACTATGAAGGTATAAATATAGACAAATAGATCAATGAAAAAAAATGAAGAATCTAGAAATAATTCTCCAAATAAACAATCAACTGATTTTGACAGTCATCTAGGCAATTTAATAAGGAAAGAAAAGTACTTTCAAGAAATAATACCATAACAATTAAAGAAGCAAATAAAAGAAAATCAGCCTTAAGCCATATCTTACAACACACACACACAAAAATTGATTCAAGATAGATCATAGTCCTAAATTCAAGAGCTAAATTTATAGCTTCCAAAAGAAAAAATAAGAGAGTATTTTCACAACAGGAAAAGATTTCTTAGATAGGTGTAAAAAAAAGCGCTAAACATTTAATAAATTGGACTTTATTAAATAAAATATTCTTATTAAAAGCTCCCATTCAGAAAATTTAAGGGCAAATTATGGACTGATAGAAAATATCCCAATATGTATGTCTAGTCAATATATAAATAATCACAAAGCAATAGTAAAGAGTAATAACCAATTTATAAAACAGGCAAACTGATACACATTTTCCAAAAGACGACATGTGAATGGCCAGTAATAATAGAAAAAAGGCAACCATTAGCCAGCAAAGAAATGCAATGAAATACCTACCACATTACAGCAGTTAGGAAGGCTAATTACACGGGCATAACACTAATGATTGACAAAGATGTGGGGCAATAATATTCAGTTTTCAGTGAACACTTGAGTAGTGAATTAGCCTTAAATATCAATGTATATTTTAATCCAAAAAAAAGTCTCAGGAGTCCCTGTCTTAAACAAAATGAGGTGCATATAAACATATATACAGGTTTGTGTTTTTTCAAATTTGATCCCTAAATAATGTTGATCAATATGCTGCGTAGTTCTAGGTGGTGTGGACCATAATAAACATTTTATGGAGGATTTTCAAAGCATAAATGAAGTAGCAGCCATATTCTTTTTATACTCGGAAGGTTGGTGCCAGATACCAGGCTTCATAGCAGCTCACACATGCTGCCATTTATCTGCTGGCTCCACTCCTTGGTTTGGGGTAGCCACCAAGCCAGTAACTCTTCCAGCTGATCTCATCCAATAGATCCCATCCTATTACTGATCGGACACTTGAACCAAGTGTGTACTGGTTTTTTGATGAAAGGTACCATCTGTCCTCATAGATTTCTGCTTATCTTGCCCACTCTTTTTGTTCTTGATACTTTTCTGTCCCTTCTCAACTTCCTGCCTTTCTGGCGTTAGAACTGAGAACCAGACATACAAGTAAGAGTAGCATAGAAATTATTTATCTAGCTTCAGAGTTCTGAAAGGTCAATTCCTATAAGAAACCATTTATTATACATTACTTCTATAGTTCTGCTTCTCTGAATCATGACTGATACATTCACCACCCCTATGACCCAACAATTCTTATTTTAGACATTCGCCCAAGATAAATTAAAACATATGTTCACAAAAATCCCTGTACAAAATAGTCTAGCATCTGATTCATAAAAATCAAGAAGTGGAAACAAAAACTGTTAATCAACAGAAAAAAAGAAGGCAAAAACGACATAGGTGGATTTCAAAAACATCATGTTAAGTGAATGAAGCCAGCAATAAAACAGCTACATATTCTATGATCCCATGTATATAAACCCATATACAAGCAAAAACTAACATCGCAAGAGACATAAAAATACCTCCACTCCCAAGGAAATTTCTGGACTATGGATAATGCTATACATTTTGACTAGAGTGCCAGAGTCCGAGATATGTATTTGTCAAAATTTATTGAACACACACATTGATCTGTGTGTGTTCAATAACACATCTTACTGTTCAACACACATCTTACTAGATATAAACTTTTTTTTTTTTTTTTTTTTTTTTTTTGCGGTACCGGGGATTGAACACAGGGGCGTTCTACCTCCGCGCTACACCCCCGGCCCTATTTTTTATACTTTATTTTTGAAACCGGGTCTCACGAAGTTGCGGAGGTCCTCGCTAGGTAGAGAGAGAGAGAGAGACAGAGAGAGAGAGAGACAGAGAGAGAGAGGAGAGAGATCGATCGCTGAGGCTGGCCGCGAACCCGGATCCTCCGGTCTCCGCCTCCCAAAGTACTGGGATTACAAGCGTGCGCCACCACGCCCGGC
>PVJS01004682.1:0-40295 GCA_004027185.1 Glis glis
AATGGGCAAGTGAACTAAATAGACACTTCACAGAAGAAGAAATACAAATGGCCAATACATGTATGAAAAAATGTTCAACATCATTAGCAGTCAGAGAGATGCAAATCAAAACTACCCTGAGATTTCACCTAACCCCAATTAGAATGGCAATCATTAAAAACACAAGCAACAACAAATGCTGGCAAGGATGTGTAGAAGTAGGAACTCTGATACACTGTTGGTGAGATTGCAAATTAGTGCAACTGCTTTGGAAAACAGTGTGGAGGATCCTCAGAAGAATGGGAATGAACCTACCGTATGACCCAGCAATACCACTTCTAGGCATCTACCCAAAAGGACTGAAACCAAACCACCAGTCTAATGCATGTGTGTCAATGTTTATAGCTGCACAATTCACAATTGCCAAACTTTGGAACCAGCCAAGGTGTCCATCAACAGATGAATGGATTACAAGACCATGGGATATGTGCACAATGGAATTTTACACAGCCATAAAGAAGAACAAAATTACATCATTTGCAGGGAAATGGAGAGAACTAGAGAACAGTATGCTAAGAGAGATTAGTTAGTCACAAAGAGTGAAAAGTCGGATGTTCTCCCTAATATGTGGAAGCTAGATAGAATGGGACTTAGAAGGGACTCCAGACAAAGAAGAAGAAAACTTTAGATGAACAAAGAAGATGACCTAACTGGGGGAATTGGGGGGGGATGGAGGGAAACACACTAGAGCACATGATGTATATATACAAACTTTTAAGACCCAACCACTATGCAAAGCAGGAGGGGAAGGGAAAGGAGAGTGAGTGGGGTGGGATTTGAGGGAGGCATGAATGAGCAATGTGTGCATGTATCATTCTGCTACCCTGACACTTATCAAATGTATAATTACAATGCACCATTAAATGAATATAAAAAAGAAACTGAACATGTTACATGTTTTCAGAATATAGAGGTGGGACAGGCATAAGAAAGGTATTCCTACCCCAAAGAGAGAAGAAGGAGAGAAAAAAGGTGGGAAGAAAGGCAGGGGAGCAGGTCCAACCAGATCTAAAAGTAGAGAACTGAGGCACAGGGCTTGGATAACTTGCCCCCCAGACCACGCATCTGAAAAGTGTGCTGTATTCCAAAGTCTAGGGTTTTGACAATTAAGATTTTGCTCTCCCATTAAGCTGCCCAGCTGTCAGGGCATGAGATAGGGTGGGTTCACTTTCTGCTTAATGCCAGATTTCCAGTTTCCTGTAGAGCACAAGTTCTGTAAAATCACCTGGCTCTCCTCTAAGAGACAGTGACTGCCATATTGGCCCATTAAAAGAATGGGGATAATAATGAACAGTCCTAATACTGGGTCAAGTGTTTCTTGCCAATTTAGTTAAAGCTACCATGCTTGCTAACAGTGCTCTTGAAAGAGCAGATATGGCCTATAATGTTACAAGGAATCTGCAGTAGTACTTTATTGGCTTAATAGGAAGAAAGGTGCTGCACAGAGTTTGGAGTATCACCTTGTGAGCCACAGGAGCAATGTACTTTCTCTATTTCTAGGTCATGTTAGTCTGGAACGACCTGATGTGGAAATAACTGATTTTACAGCCTAGGTTATTGTATTCTGGGAAGAAGAGCACATAGCTAGGCCTGTCCTTTACCCACTGGGGCTATCATTTGCAGGCCTTATCCAGTTCCTGGTCATAAGGGGCATCTCTGATAGACCCCTCCTTCCTCTGGACCTTGCCCACCTCCCATTCCCTCCAGTCCCATGAAATGTCAAACCCCACCATCCTGGTCTCAGAAGAAGACTTCTGCAACAAACAATGGCTTTGTGACAAACTCCTCAGGAATGCTTCTTCTTTCTGAAAGACTTTCTTAATTGTCAGCTCAGTCACATATTTAAGAATCCATGCACTGTGCGTTGCGCTGAGAAGCAGCAGTCTTCCCAGGTGCCAGGTCTGAGTGAAACCCTCCTCTTCCTTCATTCCTCAATGAGAGAAATGCAACCAAGAATATAGATTATTACTTCCATGTCGCCCTCTATTCGAGCTTACCATTTTTTTTTTATCAGTTGCAGAATTCTTTTCTGCTTCATCTTATGAAGGTTTTGGTATTCTTTTCTAATGTTAATCATCTTTATCTTTGAAAATATTCCCTTCAGCTTGGATTACCTCATGATTCATTTGTTCCTCTATTACCCAGAGTCAAGGTGAAAACCACTGGACCAGCATGGGGATCAAGGGTGAATAGGATGCAGAGCGGCCTCTGCAGCCGAGGTGACTTGCTTATCATCCAAGAGCAGAGATGTGCCATGACTTGTAGAGGACCCTGCAGGGGGTTACAAGGATCTTCCCAGCTCAGTAACCAGGGAAGGCTCCCCTGGGGATGTTGGGGGCCAGGTGACAAATCAAAAAGCATAAATAATGAATATCAAATGGGATTTGTCTAGGCAGTAGAAAGAGGCAGGATGGGATGCTCAAGCCAAAAATAGGACGTGAGAGGACAAGAGCCATGCGACTCTCTAATCTCTGAGAACAGGAGTATCTGAACATCTAAGTAAAGGAAACTTTTTTCCTAATCTATTTAAAGGATATTAAATAAATGTTTTTGTTTAGACTTACTTTTATTCCTAAAAGTAACCATTTTAAGAAGAATTGACACCACTAAACATGAATGTTTGCTTCTAAATTTTGTAACAGTTTATGTTATAGAAAAATGAGTAGCATGACTTAATCTTCTATTGGTACCCCATTACCTTTCCAAATTGTCATCCCAAGTAGGACAGTTCCTGGGGAAAAGTACCAAATTAAAATATCCAAACTAGTATATATCACTGGGTGTTACACGAAGATTCCAAAAAATTGGTCATATTTAATCACCTCATTGCCATTAGAAAGAAAAGATTATTAAAATAATATGTTACTGTCAAAAGAGTGCTTATACCATTACTGAATTATAAAATTAAAGAAATGAAATATGCTTTTACAATTGGAAATAAAAGTGTGTGTGTGGTTTTTTTTTTTCTGCAACTCCATAATGCATTGGGCAAGGATCATGTATAAATATCTATATAATATATACACATATACACAGGTATTTCCCTATGCACACGGGAGGTAGAATAATAAGGCCAATTCATTTTGCTGGTTTAAATGCTGATGTATAAAGATGGACCCTGGGAATCAGAGCCCACGTGACCAGGCAGTGCTGTTCTCTGTGGGAGGAGCCGAGTCCCCTTTGCTTTTCACTTTTCAAAGACACTGGAGCGTCCCTCTCCTGCGGGCGGTGACTCTCATGGCCATGGTGGGAGTCCTAATGGGTTTCACTTCACCTGACTCTCTGCAGGAGTCCTGCCAAGGACTCTGTCTTGCCCCCGGGCCATATGCTTCGCTATGTCTCTATTGCTGTTGAAGCCAAACTCTGACGTGCTTCATAAATTCTTGGATGAACCTGCAGAATGTGAATTCAAAAATTAATGAGCATGGATTAACACTCTCTCTGGGCAGTCTTTGTTTATGTGCTTAACCCATTAGACCTGTGACCCATTCAGATCATTTTCATTGCTTTATTGCAAACCTATGATCCAGACAGGTGGGGTGCTATCAAGTAACACACTGTAATAAATAACGTCGTTGTCCTAGCAGCTTCATTGCACCAGTTTAAAGAGTGTGAAACTCTGGGGCTGTGTGTAAGGACAAGCTCACCAACTTATTGCAGAAAAATTTAAAGATGACATCAGATGTAAACATCATATTGAAACTGATCACAAAATATAGAAAATATACTTTATTACTTTCAATTACTATTACAACCAAATGAAACTGGACAGAATAAAGGCAATCTTTGTGAAAGGGCAAATGATATGACAAATCTTTTTTGTTTCTGAGTGTTGACGGGCCAGGAGGAGGAAGGAAAAATACATAACTATAAGCACATAACTACTTCAATAAAAAAAGGAATGAAAAGAAAGAAAAATTTGGAAAGGACAGGTCACTGGAAATTTAAAGGCCCCTTTAGCATAAAGAAGTGTGGACATGCCCGTGGTAGAACTGGTCTCCTGTGGAGATTGCACCTAAGTCCTAGAAAAGAAAGCTGAAGCCAAAGATACCTGAGACATCTGGGTAACTCTGCAATTTAACCCGGGAACTTCTGCATTGTGCCCTTGGTTTGAGTTATAACAGCATCACTTTCAAGACCCTGCACAATTTATTTGTGCTTGTACTTGGGATGATCGCAATAAAATGGGCTGAGCAATCATAGTCAAAGAGCAATGGAAGAGAACACCTGCCCATGGAATGGGAGCTCATGGGAAGTGATTTGTGGTGACAGCCTTGGCCTTGTCTCTTCAGCATTCCTATCAAATCAGAGCATAGACGCCACGTGTGTCCAATGACAGGAGGCCCAACCAGAATGCACATCTTAAACTACCCGCTGGGTGGTGTTCACAAAGACACAGTGAGCAAGCTTTGATTTTTAAACAGATACTTGCCCAACAAGAAGACAAGGAGGAGAAGGAGGAGGAGGAGGAATCAGAGGGAGAGGAATAGGAAGAGGAGGAAGAGGAGAAGGAAGAGGATGAAGAGGATGAAGAGGAGGAGGAGGAGGATGAAGAGGATGAAGAGGAGGAGGAGGAGGAGGAGGAGGAGGAGGAGGAGAAGAAGAAGAAGAAGAAGAAGAAGAAGAAGAAGAAGAAGAAGAAGAAGAAAGCAGAGGAGAATGAGGAATAGGAGGAAGAAGAGGAGGAGAAAGGAGGAAGAGAATGATGAAGAGGAAGAAGAGAAGGAGGAGAAGGAGGAGGAGGAGAAACAGCATACCATAATTTTATTGTCCAAATTTTATTAACAGAAACTAGGTAACAATGTTTAAAAAACTAAGAATTGAATGGAAATCATATGGACAATTATGTGATATTTGCCCAGACAATTCCTCAATCTTACATTGCATTAGCTGTAACCCAGTTTTCAGAAAAGAATGACAATAATTTATTTATGACAAAGTTTGTAGGTTTGTAGGTTAAAAAAAAGATTAAAGAAGACAATGCTGTTAAAGTACATATCCAACACCGTAATCAGGCACAAACACACATGACTTCACTCATTATTAAAACAATCTAGTTAGTTCTTATTTCTCCAGCTCCTGTTTATTTTTAGAAAATGATCTTTCTACTTTTTCATTTGCTTTATATTATTAACATGATGGGTCTTCTATTTGGTACCTGGGAAGCATGACCTTTAAATTAGTGACATTAGTAATGTTTTTAATCTCTGACTATTTTACAAATTAATGTTTCTAACTGGAAACATAGACATTTGAACAAAAGGTTTGCATATAGGCTTAATTATTTTCTTCTAGACATTTAAGATATTCTCTATATAAATGCTCATCATGGAGCTACCTATTTTAAGAAACCATGGAGAAAATTAATTTTTCATCTTAATTTTACTAAGATGATATCAATCTTTTCCAAATGTGTGGCTAAATATCAAAACTTATGGAATTTCTTATAACCAACAACATAAAATAATTTATTTCTTATGTTTTTATTATGAAATAAATTATCAATATTGCTAACAACTTTTTTATTTATGGATAAATGTAGAAAAAACGTGTTAGTTTTCTATTGTTTTATAAAAAAAATCACCACAAAGTCAGTGGGGTAGAACATCTCTGTTCATATCAACATATCTGTTACTCTGGGTTAGAAATCCAGGTGCAGTATGAGTGGCATGTCTGCTCAGGGTTTCAGAACTGAAAGGTGCATAGTTTGAGACTTATAAGCTCTGTTTTGACACCCACTTCCTGGAGGTGGATCTCGTGCCTGATATTCTCTTACTAGTCACTGAGGTTGTCGAAAAACTGGGCAGCTGTAGTGAACTCCTCTTCCTCCTGTGGTTGGCTGGGCACCCTTGCGGTCTAGGCACATGACATTCTCACAGTATGGCAGCTTAGTTCTTGAAAACCAACAATACCAGTTTCCTAAAACAGACATATAGGATAGGAGTGACTGCAGTAGTCTGCCCTTATCCGAGAGTTGGCTTTTGTGGTTTCTGCTGCCCGTGGTCCAAAAATATGAAAGGGACAATTCCAGAAGTAAACAATTCAGAAGGCTGAAGTTGCTCATCATTCTGAGAGATGGGATGAAATCTCATGCCATCTGGCTTCATCCCAGTCAGGACAGGTAATACACCTGTATGCACTGCCCTCTCCATTATATCTCAGAACTTGTATGTAATAACTATTATTTTGCTTAAAATGGTCCCAAAGTACAAGAGTTGTGCTGCACACTAGCACTCTGGCATGGAACACAGATGGACAGATTAGCTCTGATGGTATGTAGCAATGTCTCAGTGTATGTAGGAGAGACAGTGTGTGCAGGGTTGGGCTCTCATGTGACAGTGTCAGGGGTGAAGATAGCTTGTTAAACTTGCATAAATATGTGAGCAACAAGGAAAAAGATCTAGAGGAATCATCACCCCATACAAGATAATGGAGGTCTATGAGGGTTGATGAGATCATCAGCAAAGTAAATAGGACAGCAGTGTTTCTAAGACAGAGTGCCATGCAATGCCAAAGTTTAAGAAAAAATACAGTAGAAGGAATCTGATTGGAACCTGACTCCCCAAGCTGGCTGAGAGGCAGGATGCAGAGCTAGGAGGAAAGTCAGGAGTGTCTCTGGAAGTCCAGGTCATGCAGACCACAAGCTTACCAGACACTGACTGCCTCTCCTAGACTGTCTTAGTTGATTTGTAAATCCAATATTGACACGTTCAAATGAAAATCATTATTCTGCCTATAAAGTATGAAAATTGGCAACTAAGAAGAAGCAAAAAAAAAAAATAGACTACCACTGTCTGTTGTTAGTGAGGATGAAGGAGAAGGCCATTTGGGAATCACCTCACGTGGAGGGAGAATAGGAGAGATGGAAGGAAGAGCCTCAACTCCACGAAGCCATTGCTTATTGATCTGCTACCTACCATTCATCATCGGAGACCCAATTATTGATCACTTTCCAAACTCCAAGCTTTAAGAGAAAAAGCATGTAAACATCTTTGAACCAGAGGCTGATAGATAAATCTAAAGAGGTGTATGGATCTACTAACATCTAAAGGAAAGTAAGTAGGTGTGGGCTAAATGGAGGGAAAGACTGCATTGATTGGGAAGAACACAATTTTATTCTCAATTATTTTTTGCCCATTCTCTCTCTCTCTCTCTCTCTCTCTCTCTCTCTCTCTCTCACACACACACACACACACACACACACACACAAACTTTTTATAAACTGTAGCCCAATATACATACACATTTATTTACAGCAAGTGTGATATAAAATTATAAGGGATGGGGTTGGAAAGAAAGAATTTAAAGAGATGAAGAGTCTTGGAAGGTTTATCTCACAGAATAAAATGAATCTACCAAGCAGAGATTTGGAGCAGAGACAAGAGCCCAAGCGGTCGGGGGCTCTTCTTAGACCTGGATTGTTCCCTATCTGGTCTGCAGATTCTGTTCTGTCTCCATTCCAGCTAGACAATAAATGGAGGCCAAGTTTCTTCTCCATATGCCTTGCCCCACCTCCTGGGCATTCTGTCTTCTGTGACTGGACTTCAATCATCCAATCAGAGCACAGCATTCATCTCTCCACATCTCCCTACTTTCTCCCTATCTCCCAGACCACAGCCAACTTCCCTTCACCATAGGCTCTGTCTTTGCTAGCTCTACTCCAGAGTCCTGTGGCCAGTAGAGTGCAGGAAATTCTAGGGCAAGATGGAAATTTCTTTGTATCTGTTATGGAGCATTCAAAAGCCAAGACTGAGAAAACTATCTGCCAACCAGGTGATGACACCTGAGGTGTGTGTCTGTTACTCACAGTAGAGCAATGCTGGAGGAGCGTCCTTGAGCAACTTCTCGTGGAGCAGCCCAGAGAGCAGCTGCTCTGCCCAGCCTCCTGCACATCGTGAGCAAACTCCCCTGCCAGGCATTTACAGGGCAAATGTGTCATTTTTTACCTCATAGCAATTCATGAAGAAAGGGATTATGAATCTCCTACAGAATAGATTGATGGTAAGAGAGGTTCGGTAACTTCTCAAACTGCAAAGTAGTCACTGTCCTGTTTAAGTGTCCAGAGGCCATGCTACATATCCACTAAGACCTTCAAATGCTATGCTTGTATTTATAGTCTTTGATAACTGGATTAACCAACACCATTTCAACTAGCATAAAGAGAATTGGAGATACCATGCTGTTTCAAAATGATACATAGCTGATACTCTATCGATGCTTAGAATGTTAGTTGGCTTTAACGCAAAAGAATATGGTGTATAATAATATGGTGTATAATGGATGACGAATCTTCCAGTACTACTGTTATCACTTGGAAAATCACTAGAGGGGATGCGTGTTCCTACACTGAATGCCACAAGCCTTTCTCCTATCATGTTTTGTTCTTAATAATTTATAAGAATCATTTTCCAGTCATGCTGTGCTCACCTTACAAATATGCCTGTGAAATTTCTTCGAGAGATACATTAACCTCAATCATAAACTTTACTAGGTGTCATAATAATATGACAGAATGCTTATTCCTATGGCTTCCTATCTATTTTAATGAAAAATCAGAAACTGATAGAGCATAATAGACTAGGAAATAAAGTTCAATATGCCATAGGTTGTTGCCCACATGGAGAATGGTTTCATACATCTAGGGGAAACAATAATAACAGGACAGTAATACGAAGATCTTGTTTATGCTCAATACATTTGCTTTAAAATGTATTAATTAAGAAAATAAAACTCTGTGTATATACATAAATTATTCTGCCTAAAGCTGTCACTGATGTAGTATGTCTATGTGCCCTTTATAAATGATGCAACATAGTGCCGATTATCTTCAAGGCAGCTGGGGGGTGAGAAGGTTCTTTTATCTCCGTGGGACAGGATTTATAGCTCTAATGTCCTGAAACTGTCAGAGTGGTTCTGTTGAGGGACAAAGCAAATAAACTAGTTGCATTGGTATTTTGCCATTCATAAAATTATGAATGTGTGCATCTCAATATCAAAACTCTAAGTTGACATGAGCTGATACAAGACAGTGGAGAGCAGATGACACGGGCTGTGTAGATGACCTCTTATTCACTCTCCACCATTTTCACTCCTCTTTATCTACGATCTGCTCAGAGATGCTAAATAACTTAACACTATCATCAGCACTCTGTTTATATGGGAGGCATCCTGATAACTCCACTGATTTAAATCCACCACAAGCATTTCCTTGGACACCGTGTCGACCATCTGTGCATAATACTCTAATGACATTATTTTATTTTCATGATATTTGAAGCTGCTTAACAGCTTATAGCTATAATTTGGAAAGCATCTACATTTAACTGCAGCCAACTGGAAGCATAGACAAAGACAGAAATTGAAAGGCTCTGGAATGTGTTTCAAACCCTATAGGCAAGAAATTGCCTTCACTTGGTCAGAGTTCATTTCAACTTAAAGAAAAAAAGCCTAGAAATTACCAAAACCCAACAATAAAGTGAACTGGTGATCTGTCCACCTGCAAGGCCACCGACTAGGCAGAAAGACTAGCCAAAGCATAGAAGATATTATGATATTACAGCTGGGTGAGATACATGAAAAGGATTAGTTGGTCATTAAAGCAATACACAGAATGGCAGCGAGTGCATTCCTTTATTGAAGGGGAAAAAAAAAACAACTAGATTCAAGAGAGAAGAAAGATAAGGTTTTGAACTTACCACTAGAAAATTAACTACAGAATTATCAAATGAGACAGGGAATTTTAAAATAGTCTCATAATGAAGCTTTGTGGACATGAACAAAAGTGTTTATATTTATAAAAAATCATGTTTCTTTAACTTATTGAGCTCACATACAGTTATGAAAATACTAGTGTTACAAGTCCATTTTTAAAAATGCCTATCAGTCCAATTGCTTGTTTTTTCCCCCTGCAGAAAGCTGTTTATATGGTTTTAGTGCAATTAAGAATCTGTCCATGGACACCAGGTGACATTAAGACTGCTCCTCCCTGAGGTCACTACTGTGTCCAGTCGTCACCCAGGCCCTGGGCAGGGTGTTCTTGCTCTGGGAACGTTCTCTTCTCGGAAAGCACAGTCTCCATCATTTGGGGGTCCCCGGAAATATGTCTGAGACATAGCTAAAATGGCAAGCAGATTACTTAGGAAGTATTTACAAAGTAAATGAAAAAGCAATACCACAGTATTCCAGACAAAACAAAAGGGTCTTGGAAAAAATTAAACATAATTTATTTACATTTTCCCTATTGCCACAGGTAAACTAAAACACTACATCCTGTGAGGATAAGAAAATTGTTGCTATTTCACATTTTCATTGATAAAATTTAATCTTACATGAGTTTGTCTTTTATTGATGTATTCATAGCATAGTTTATAATTCAGGTCATCTTTTATTATTTTATTTTATACTTTCAATTACAAAATCATTTTCATGAAAGAAAAGTATACATCAATTTTGGTCAGCATATCACAGAAGAAAATTAATAACAGGAGTTGACTGACTATTCAATCATTTTTTACTTGAACATTTAAGATGATCAAGTAAATAATGTCAAGACAAAATTTTATCTTGAAAATCAGTTTTTACGAGATTGACTAACTTTCTGGAGCTAAGCCATCCCAGAGAATTTTCTCATCTTTAAATATGAATGCTGACGAAGTTCTTACTGTACAGAACTCAATAATTAAAATCACATACCATTTTACTCATTTTTCTAAACTTATTCGCCCTTGACTATATTTTCACCAGCTAGAGAATATTGGATATATTATTTTTATACTTCCATCCTAACCAGTACCTATCATAAAATCAGAACTCAGAAAATATCTGTGAAATGATTATTTTATTATGAAACTCAGGTGCAAAATTTACTACTCATTGGTTCAAGAAAATCTGTCTTTGTTCTGTTTGTGCTTATGATTTAAACTTTATTTTTCAATCTTTCCTTCTTTATTAACCTAATAAAGATAATGATCACCTTGCATCTATGCCTGACTTATAAACTACTACTTTGAAAAGAATTCTATTAGCTTGCATATTTCTTTACTATCCCATCTTGCTTTTTTGTCTTATGGGGATAAAGAGAACCAAAGTCATAATATATGTGTGTTTCCATTTCCATATGGAAAGCATATGAATACATATTTCTAAATATAAATGCACAATTCTACACGTGCATATGCAAATCTTTACACATTGAATTGCAAACGTTGTGGAAAGCAGACCCTTGATTAGCCAGGGTCTGGGGACCATCACACTGCCCTCCCTACATGCATCAGAATGAGTGTTCTTTGGTATCTGAGTCAAGTGTACCTCTGCCATCTGTCACGGGGTCAGGAGAGGTGGGTCTTCCTGGTACCAGAGGGAGTGGATGAGACCTGCTGCCCCAGCAAGGGAGGGGAGAGCACCTTACTGTGGCTAGAAAACTTCACAGAGGCCAATGGAAGGGATGATAGTGCTACACATGTAAGAGGTTCATGCTAGCAGGTGTCTGGCAAAATGTTTATGTTCTGTGAAAGAATACAGCATTTTCCTAGAAAGTTGAAATATTGAATATCTGTAAAAGAAATACACTGAATGTGCAGAGGAGTCAGATATGAAGAATATCTTAGTTTATGGATATTTCCATTTTTAGACCCTGTGACAATTTTTCATTTACCGAGAGGTTGAGTTCTTGAGTTTCTCCTTCAATAATTTATATCCTCTATTTCCACTTTTTATTCCTTTAATATATATATATGTATAAATACATGTACACTTTTACATAAATATGTATCACACATATACACGTATGTATATTTGTTATGCATACATATGTGTCCAAATAATATGGAATTTAGTTTAATTGCATTGAAATTTTATAAAAAAGATGTTCCGTATGTTTCCCATTTTGTTTCCTTCTGGATTTTAACTCAAGAAGATATTGAAAACAGTTATTTATTGATGTTGCATAAAGATATAGATAATTTTGACTGAAATCTGTTATTCCATTATATAAATTCTATGCACAAACAATGATTTGATAATCTATTGGACTGTTAATAGTCATTTGAATAATCTCCCTTTTTTTACTGTTTTGAGCATTCCACTATGAACATCGGTGCCCATGTTCAATAATTGTTCTTGGCTATTCTTCTAGGAATGATATTGCTATCTTACAGAGTGTGTGGATTTTAATTTTGCTAAGTAGTGATGAATAATTTCAGAGTCATGCGTAAGTGATTCTGTTTGTTCACATTCTAATACACAATGTTAATAGACATTTTCACTTTTGCCATTTTAATGAGTGCAAAAGAGTGTTATATCATGTATTTTATTTGCATTGCCTTCATTTAAAAATGTTTTCAAAAATAGTGTTATGTGTGCATTGACCATAAGTATTTATGCTGTAGAGACAATCATAAAGAGAATTTGCTCTAATAAGTATTAAGGATAGATGGGCTTTGCCTAACTCAGCAATAAGATATGAAATATGGTATCAAGAGATAAAGGCATACTTAGATTGAACAAAATATAGATATAGTCATGCTGAATTTGTTCAGGCATGGAAAAACTTGAACTCCACATAATAATAATTTCTTTCTTTCATTTAAAAAATAAAACATTTCATCTTGTTTATATCTACTATATCTTTGTATGTGCTCTAAGAAGCCACCAATAAAATACTACTTCATGTTATACTCTTGATAGAACTTACTTTTTTATTCTTATCCTTCTGACAAATATTAGATGTATCACACATGCTATGTAACGTAGTATGTGTAAAACATGCATTTTTATATTTTTAAAGAGCAGATGTTACTTTTCTGTGCTCATTCTCTTGATAAGCACAAAACATATCGTATATAACATTTGCATTCTAAATCAGTTTGGCAGAATTAGAGATTGCTTTCTGATAGACATGTGGAGAAGGGTTTATTAAGAACCACCTCCTGCTGCGTGGCCAGGCTGATTGAGTCCTGGTTGAATAGACAGGAGAAGTGCAGTCAGCCTCCCGGGCGGGCACAGGGATTACCAAGAAGCCCATCCCACACACACCAATGAAGCTTCCATCTGCTCACCCCAGCACAAGGAACCAGAGTTCTACAGCATTCCTAGGTGCCACCAAAGCTTTGACTGCACAGTCTCTAGTTTAATTGAGATATCATTCTGTTTCCAAATTCAAGGACCAAGAAATGATTGAGGAATGTGAAAAAGATGTATGCTATTCTAATAAGGGAAAAACAAAGTTACACAAATGGAATTAAAAGCACAAAACTAGGGGGAGCATAGGAGAATGAGCAGACAGAAATGCATTCCAATGATCCCATCAGAACAGGACTTCGTGGAGAATTTTCTTCTCTTTGGTTATAAACTTTATCAGAGCAGATGAAATTTGAGGGGTCTTCAGGCTGGTAATCCCTCTCCTGAGGCCATGCTGGGCCATGTGACCTGCAATCACATTTAAATTCACATCCCCATGTTAGTAATTAGCCCCACAGTGAGACTCTGACCCAAAGTGCAACCTCAGATGTCTCTCCCAGATGGCTGGGACTGGTATGAAACACCTACTGGTTGGCAGGGAGTGGGGAAAGGAGGTCACCGTAGGTTCAGGCTGGTGTCAGATTAATGCTGGTGTTTCAGAGCGCAGGTGCATTAACTCTTGAGGCTTGTCTCTCTGGAGATGCCTAGTCGTCTATAACCTGCATTGCATTGTTCATACATGTATTCCCTTGTTCCTTGATCTCCAATAATAATCCCAAAGAACATGCAAATTGTATGAGTGCTGACATGAGAGGTCCTATAAACTGCATGGCTTAAACAATGGAAATATATTTTCTTACACGGATGGAGGATAGAAATCTAAGTCCAAGGTATCTGCAAGGATATTTCTTCTGAGGACTCTCTGGCTTACACAGAATTGTCCTTTTGTCATCGTCTTCTGCCTCTGGGTCTGTGTCCTAATCTTCTCTTCTTTAAGGATACCATTCCTCAGATTAGGGTCTACGTGAGTGACCTTGCCTCTACTTACCTCTTTAAAGACCCAATCTCCATCTGTAGTCCCATTTTGATTATCCACTGGGGGTTAGGGTCCAACACTTGAATTTTGGGAAGAGACAATTTAACATATAGCAGAAACCAAAGCCCTCTAACCGTGATCATGGATAAAAACCTAATAATCAAAAGGAAAGTAAGCTTTTGTTTTAAGAGAACATTAGTGCCAAGGGGATAGTCCAAAAAAGCAACAGAACAGTAAAGGGCACCTAACATGATCCTTAAACCCAGTAAGAGCAATATTACATGCAAAGTGTGAGAACAGTGTTTTGAAATGCGGTTCAGAACATACACACAAACACATGCTACACAGCACATCTAATTAAGTTGGATCAATGCACAAAACAGCACAAAGGAAAGTCTCTGCACAGGTTAGCATACACACACTCGAGAGTGAAGAAGTTTCTTTTTTTCTAAGGCAACATCTTAATAACCTTAATCCAATGTATTTTCATATTTCAACCCTTGATTTCTAAAGGAAATCAATTCGTGGGATTCAAACTATATACCTGGAAAAATAGGCAGAATTTATTATAGATAAAATTTTATACTGCACTTCTTCTGTTGATATAAATTAGTACATACCATTAATATTCAAAGCTGCCTGAGTCCTAGGTATTCACAACTCTCAATTGCATTGGTTGAAGGCATGTAAACTGGATGTTCCTGAAACAATTATGGAATACAAATTGCGGCAGAACGGCATCATTTAAAAATACACTACCCTGTTTAGTCCTCCTCTTGAGAGAAATACAATTTCCCCCAAAACACACAAGTATATGAATGGTTGCCCTGGGGTGTCCTTTACAAATGTCAGTGCAGGTGTCTGTACACACATGGATTATACAGTCAGGAGATAGTGGGAGTGAACATTTCTGATAGGTACTACTTACTGATAGCATGAAACTCACAAGTATCTCCTATCTTACAAAAAGCAGATATATTAGATTTATGACTTGAACACAGTGACTAAAATTCAGTATTTATCCTTTCAATGCCTGGAAAGTAAGGGAAAAGAAGAAGGGAAAATACAGCTCTATTTTTAGCAAATGGGAAAAATTGATACTTCTCACACCTTGTATTGGTCAGGGTTCACTAGAGTAAAAGAACTCACAGAACACGTATGTGGTAAAAGGGGATTTATTGATTCAACTTACAGTCCAAAGCAGTGTAGTCCCAAGTTTCCGACTGCACATGGAGAGCCGGAGGAACCAGCAGGTGGTCGAGTGGTCCAAGAGCTGGAGTCTCAGAATCAGAGTGACGGTGACCAATCATGTAGTCCCAGTCCAAGATGGAAAGGTCGTTTCTCTCTGGAGAAACGATGGTGAAGGTCTAGTTTGAAGAGCTGAAGACCGATATCTCAGATGAGAGCAGATGTGCTTTCTTCAGGAAGAACCACACATGCATTCATGCGGCTTTCTCCTTTTTATCCAGGTCCTGTGCCTATCAGAACTGTGCTGCCCACATCCAGAACTTCCCCTTCAATCTGCCCTTACAAAAACCAATCATTGCATCAACACATCCAAAGTCGCATAATCTTAGGTGTTTCATGGTCCAGTCAAGTTGACAATCCAGACTGACCATCACACACCTCAAATAAAGGTATCTATATATGGCACAGGTTAGGGAAGCCCTACAGGAAGACCTGGGAGGACACATAAGCCCATGGAGAGCCAGGCGTGGTGGTGCACGCTTGTAATCCCAGTACTTTGGGAGGCGGAGACCAGAGGATCCGGGTTCGCGGCCAGCCTCAGCTCTTTCGCTCTCTCTCTCCCTGTCTCTCCCTGTTTCTCCCTCCCTCTCTCTCTCTCTTTCTCTCCTTAGTGAGGCCCTCCGCAACTTCGTGAGACCCAGTTTCAAAATAAAGTATAAAAAATAGGACTGGGGGCGTAGCGCGGAGGTAGAACGCCCCTGCGTTCAATCCCTGGTACTGCAAAAAAATAAATAAATAAGCCCATGGAGAGAAATGTTTGGAGTACCAAGAAGGGAGCGAGCCAATAGCCATTCACTTCCATAAGGTGAAAGACCCAGCTCCAATGAAGTGTTGCGAAGTAGCATCCCAGTCAGGACCAATCAGACCACCAAAGGTGTTAAATGAGAGTCTTTATTACTGGCCAGTAAGACTACACAGGCATGAGAGCTAAGTGCAGTACTTGACTGTCCTCCAGCATTTTCTTATACAGGGTAAGATACAATACAAGCTCAGGGTGAAACTGAGGTTCCCATGGTTTCAATAGCAGGGGGTGGGAAGCCTCTATGGTTCCCATAGTATTCAGCTACGTCAAGCAAGCCAAGCATACTGAAAGTACAGAAGCAAGAATAAGCAGTTAGCAAGATAACAATAACACAATAACTTACAATATGTTATTGCGACACTCCATTAACTATCCTGCCAATGTCCTGGTTTAATTTTTTCAAAGCCAACTTCCCTGTTTTAGGGCCAGGTTTGAGGTCATTCTGAGTAACAAATATGGAGTCACTCTAGCTAATAAGTTACTCTGGCTAACAAGCTCTAACTATGCATCATTACAGAAGGACCTTTATCTGCTGCTTGCAACATCAGTCTCTGAAGTGCATGGCCTGAAAACATACATGGAGAATAATCATGTAGGGGCTGACCACCAACTGCAGCAACGCCCCAAGGTTTCTTCCTAGAAGAATCCAGTTAAAATGGCTGGAAGTGAGGTAAGGATGAAGAGAAGGTGTCCTTTGGCAAAAGTGGATAACTTTCCATCTTGCAACTCGACCCTGGATGTCTCATCTTCAGGAACATCATCCAAAGACAGACAAGGAAAAACCCATCTGCTTTGAAAATAAGTAATATACGAAAGTGTGTGGGGGGGGCAGGGGTAAACAGAGCATCCATATGACAATAAAAAAATGAAAAAAAAAAGAGGGGAGAAAAAGTAGAGACAAACCTACCAGCAGAACACATTGAAGAAAAATTGTTGGAACAGATATATAGTTAAACCAAACATAGGTTCTTGAATTTAATAATGATCAAACAGATACACAGCAGTTAGGAAACAAATTGCAGTCTATATATCTATGCAGTAGAAGTGGTGGCGCACGCTTGTAATCCTAGAACTTGGGAGGCTGAGACCGGAGGATCCGGGTTCGCAGCCAGCCTCAGCTACTTAGTGAGGCCCTCCACAACTTAGTGAGACCCGGTTTCAAAATAAAGAATAAAATAATAGGGCTGGGGTGTAGCTTGGAGGTAGAATGCTCATTGGTTCAATCCTAGTACCACAAAAAAAAAGTTATTCAAACAGAAAAAATAATCAGAAATCTATTGCCTATATTAAAGAAAATAAGAAAAAAATATACATACACACCAATGCACGCAATGTATATGCACAAATTTATCAAAGTCAATCACTATGCTGAGCAGGAAAAGGAGGGAAGGGGGAGGGAATAGGGTGGGATTTGAGGGAGGGCTAAATGGGCAATGTGTGAATGCATGCTTCTGATACCCTGACACTTATCAAAATGTATAACTACAATGCACCAATAAATTAATATATTTAAATAAAAAAAGAAAGTAAAAAAATGTTATGAAATATTCAATTACTAACGCCAGTAAGGGTATATATGCAAACATACTAAAAGGAAGCAAAAAATTAAAAATGTTTACAGAGAAAATAAAACAGGTAAGTTAAAACCAACATATGACGTTGAAGATCTTTTGATATGCTTACTTGGATGTCTGGGAATCTTTAGTTAGGCTTCTGTTCAAATCTTTGGCCAAGTTTTTAATGTGGTTGTTCACTTTCTTGTTGAGTCATTTGCCTATTTCAGATAACCATCTCCTATCAGATATTCACTTTGCAAACATTTTCTCCTATTCTGCAGCTAGTACTTTCATTTTTATGACAGTGTTTTAATCGACCAGAGTGGTTTTGTTTTTCATTCCAATTATGCCCACCTTATTAATTATTTATATCATGGAGTGTGCTTTGGTGTGGTATCTAAAATGTGATAACCAAATATCAATCATCTTGATTTTTTCCTGTGTAATATTTTAGGCGTTTTAGAGTTTTGCTTTTACATTTAGGTCTATAATCTATTTTGAGCTCGTTTCTGTGAAGAAGATTAAAGTCTACATCTAGATTCATTTGAGTGTGGATATCTACTTGTTCAATTTGTTGAAAAGTCCATCCTTTTTGGGTTGAATCACCTTTGATCTTTTGTCAAAGATGAGGTTAATATATTCCTGTGGCATTATTTCTGGACTCTCTATTCTGTCCTATTGATTTAATTGTCTTTTCCTTCAGTGATTCCAGTGTCTTGATCACTGTAGATTCTTAGTAAGTCTTGAAGTTGGGTAGTATTAGTATTCTGAGTTTGGTCTTCTTGAATTTGTTTTGACAATCTGAATCCTTTATCGCTCCAAACAAAACATTACACTCAGTTTGTCTTGAATTTTATGGCAATTTCATTGAATCTAATCGTCAACCTCTGAAGAGTTGACATTTTGACCATATCAAGTCTTTCAACCATGAATGAGGAGTGTCTCTCCTTTTATTTAGTTCTTCTTTGAACCTTTCATTATATGCAGTATTCTTCTACAGGCCTTGTACATATTTTGTTTTACTTACTGTGAAGTTTTGCAGTTTGGGAGTTGCTAGTGTAAATGGCATTGTGTTTTTAATTTCAAACTCTGCTTTTTCATTGCTAGAATATAGGAAAGCAATGAACTTTTTATTATTAGCCTTGTACCCACAAACCTTGCTATAATTGTTTACTAGCTTCAGCAGTGTTTTGTTGTTGTTGTTGTTGTTGTTACAGGTTCTTTTGAATTTTCTACATAGACAATTCTGTCATCTGCGAAGAAAGACAGGTTTATTCTTTCCAATTATTTCCTTTCCTTGTGTCAATCCAGAGCCTAAGACGATATAAGATGTTGAAAAGAAATGTTAAAAGAGGACATTCTTGCCTTGTTTCTGAGAAAAATGGTTTTAATATTCCCAAGGTTCTTATTTATACTTGATATTATTTTTAAATCCCTAGTTACAGATGCAAGCATTTTTAATCCATTTGCATTTTCTGAGTTACCAGTGGAATTATGCATATTTGTGCATCTCTATTTATATTTTATATTACCCATTTTACTGAATTATCTTTTCATTTTTTCTTTATGTTTTAACAACAGATATTGGGCTTTTGATGAATTGCTAAACAATAAACTTAAAAGCCCATATATGTTCTTTTTAATAATTTTGATAAATATAAACATTTTCAGAAGTAAAATTTTGAAAACTTTTATTGTACTGCTCAGAATAACCATTTTAATATTTTGACACATATATACTATTTCCCACATTTACATCATATCTTACATTTCCATGTAATCTAATTTTATATACAAATATATTACAATTAAATAATCTCAATATCCATATATCATCTAAATGTTAAATCAAGCAGAGTCTCCAGCAACATGATAAATTATATTATGAAAATTTTAATATAATAACAGAGGGATATTTTAACATTTAAAATTACTTTAGCATAATTGATTACATATTTAAGTGAAAGGAAACTAATCATGAAAATAACCATTAAAATAGACATAAAGTAGAACACTTCCTCACTTCAATAAAGAATATCAATCTTAAACATGAATCAAATATTAGAATTATCAACCCCAGATACAATGTCTGGCAAGTTACAAGCATTTGGAAATTGACAAATATTTGGATAAGTAATAAGTTAATTGCTGAAGAGTTGAAATATTCTCATTAAAATACAGGCCTAGCTAACCTCTAACACCCCACTAATAAACTGCATTTTAACATTGTACCAATGGAGTAGGTTGAGATTAGTATTATGTATAAACAACAGATGGTAGCAGTCAACACTATCATTCCTTGCTTATGTTAATGTTATTTGGAAAATCCAAAGAACTCACAAGCTATTAGAATTAATTGTAGATTTCCAGATATAGGAAAGTTATGAAAATGTATCACTATATCAGAAGTTAACCAAATGGATATTATAATGAAATAGAAAAAATAAACAATTGACGCTATTATGGAATACTTAACATTATGTACTATAAAATACTTGAAAGAGTTAATAGAGAGTAAGTGTGGCCAGTATTAGTCTATGTGAGATGATTATGGCATTGTAGACTTGTGTAAATTCCTTCCTTGGTAGAGACAGCTGTTATGCTGAAACAGACCTGAGGGTCCTGATTCTATGATCTCTAAATCACCACGTAACTCTAGATTATTACTGCCCTGTCTTTCTTAACAGATACATAAACAAAAATTAAAATCCATGACACTCCAAAGACACTCTTCACTAGATGGAGCATTTCAGGCTGAAACCAAGGTTATCTCCTACTGAACTCAGAACTAAACTCCCTTTGCCTAACCAAGAAGCTGACATAAATTCCACCAAACTCATACCTGTTCCCACTATAGTACTCAGGTGGAAGAGAAGATAAAATATCAATATAGAAGCAATCGTGTGTGTGTGTGTGTGTGTTTGAGAGAGAGAGAGAGAGAGAGAGAGAGGGGAAGAGAGAGAGAGAGAATGTCAGAGAGAGAGACTAGAGACAAGGTCAGCTCTACTGCAGCCTTGTAACTTCAGTGCTCTACAAAAACACATCATGCTTCACCTGCCATTCATTTTAAAATTACTTTGCCCTTCCCTTTTCCCTGATTATAACATTTAAACTTAGCTAGTCTTTTCTTTCCTTGCTTCTAGTGGAAATTCGACCTGGAGGTGTTGCTACTAAGTTGAAGCCACAGAAAGAGAAGAGACGGCCCCACTTCCTTGAACCTGAGGAAGGAAGCCATATCTCTGTCATAATGTTCTTCTTATAATGAATGTTAACTCCAGGAGGGTGCAGAGTAGACGGTCAATATGTATCCTTGAATGAATTGCACGTATATGATAACATAAAATGTCACATCTGGAACATTCATGAGTCACCCTTGTTCATTGTGATAGTCAATCTAGGTTGTCAACTTGACCTGATCATGACACACCCAAGATCATGTGACTTTGGGTGTATAACATCAGATTAAACAGAAAGCCTGCCCTGAATGTAGGCAGCAGGATTCTGACAGGTGCAGGACTTAGATAAAAGAGGGAGAAGCCGCGTAGGGCAATAAGCAACTCTTTCCGAAGAAAACGCATCTGCTCTCTCCTGAGATCGTCGGCCTCCGTCTCACAGAACTGGAACTTCGCCGTTTCTCTGAAGAGCTTCTTGATCTTCTTTATTTATTTATTTTTTTTTCATTTATTGGTGCATTGTAATTATACATTTTGATATATGTCAGGGTATGAACATCATACATGCACACATTGCACATTTAGCCCTCCCTTCAATCCCACGCTTCTTGATCTTCTGCTCTCGTCTGAGATCGTCGGCCTCCAGCCCTTCAAAC
Source organism: Glis glis (assembly GCA_004027185.1). NCBI lineage: Eukaryota > Metazoa > Chordata > Mammalia > Rodentia > Gliridae > Glis > Glis glis. Next base: position 21,468 of record PVJS01004682.1, read on the forward strand.
TGAAACTTCACCATCATTTCTCCACAGAGCTTCCTGATCTTCACGTCCTGGACTGGGACTGAATTAGTGGCTGCTCCGATCCTAAGACTCCAGCTCTTAGACCGCTTGACCAGCTACTGGTTCCTCTGACTCTCCACATGCAGTCAGAACCTGGGACTACATCACTTCAAACTGTAAGCCCATCTGATAAATCCCTTTTTCAAATATACTCATTCTGTGAATTCTGTTAATCTAGTGAACCCTGTCCAATACATTCATTTCTCCAGTGTAGACAACTGCCATGAAAACATATCACATAACGATGTCTTCTTCAAAATAAGGAAATAACAGGACTTGGCTTTACCTGTGTCATAAAAGTTAAAGCAATTATTATCACTATTAAGAAAAGAAAGATATGTCTTCCTCTGCCAAGATACTATGCTCTATAAAAGGAGAGTAATGTTGAAAAAAAGAAGGGACATTTAGCTATAAATATAAAAATAGGTAAAAGATTACTAAAGGAAAAAAAAGACCTTCAAACTTTTTGTTTGAACTAAGACTCCAACAAAGAAATGGTTGTTATACCTTCATGCATATACAGAGAACAGGAAAGATATGAAAAGCAATTGTACAATTATATATAATTTTAGAGATAAAGAGATGTCAAGTAATCTTGTATTATCAGAATTGCATTACCAAGAAACACAACCAGTTAAAATTAAAGACATTTTAGAGACTTGAGATAATTGCACAGGTAATAGGAACAATAGTTGAGTCTTAAGAGATTCTTTCTATAAATAAAGTCCCCTAGTATAATTTTATAGACACACACATACACACTCACAACTGGTAAGTATAGTTATTAGAGTGAAAGCCTATCATACTTCCAGACCTCAATCCCTCTTTCTCTCTCTTTTTTTTTTTTTTGTGGTACCGGGATTGAACTCAGGGGCATTCTACCTCCAAGCTATACCCCTGGCCCTATTTTTGGCCCTATTTTTTATCCTTTATTTTGAAACTGGATCTCACGAAGTTGCAGAGGGCCTTACTAAATAGCTGAGGCTGGCTGCGAACCCGGATCCTCCGGTCTCAGCCTCCCAAGTACTGGGATTACAAGCGTGCGCCACCACACCCGGCCCTCTTTTTCTTTCTATATCTCCTTAAACCTTCAACAATTTTGTATCTCTCTTCACTTCATTAAGAAATAACATATTTCTTAATATATAAATATATTTCAATTTATGATTTTCTCCATAATCTTTTTGGATTTTGGATTTAAAGTGTTTTATATTGTTAATTTTAGAAAAAATATTTTAATTTAATTAGCATAATTTGTAATTATGTGTCTTATGCTTCTTAAAAATTTGTACCTAGAGACCTTTCATATTTCTTTCTTTTTTATTGGTGCATTATAATCATACATCATGATGAAGTTCAGAGTGATAGAGTCATACAGCACACAGCATTCAGTGAACCTTCCTCTAGCTCCCACCCCATGCCCTCCACCTCCCTGTGCATGTTATTGAGATTGGCATTGATATTTTTGTGTATGTACATCCTGTCCATATAAGTGTTTCCTTCATCAAATATCCCTCTCCCCACCCTCCTCCCTTCCTTAGGCCCTCTCCATCACCACACCAGGGTTTCTCCTCCTTTGTCTACTGTCTCTTTTGTAGCCCAATTTCTCGCTAGCTTCCACATATAAGGGAAACATCTGACCTTTTATTTTTTGTGACTGATAATCTCACTTAGCATAATATTCTCTGGTTCCATCCATTTTTCTGCAAATGACAACATAATTTAGTTCTTTATATCTGAGTAGAATACCATTTGTGTTTATCCCATAATTGTATAGTTCATTCATCTCTTGATGGACTCCTAGGCTGGTACCCAAGTTGGTTCCATAATTTGGCTATTGTGAATTGTGCTGCTATAACCATAGATATGCATACATTACTATAGTAGTATGGTTTCAATTCCTTTAGATACTAAGGAGTGATATAGCTGGGTCATATGGTAGTGCCTTTCCAATTCTACTGTGAACCTCTGCACTGATCAACAAAGTGGCTTTACTAATTTGCAATCTTGTTAACAATGTATCAAAGTTCCTATTTGCCCATATCCTCACCAAAATTTATTATTGTTGGTATTTTTGACAATTTCCATTTTATTTGGGGTTAAATGAAATCTCAGTGTAGTTTGGATTTGCATCTCTCTGATTGCTTATGATACTGAACATTTTTCATATATTTTTGACCTTTTGTATTTCTTCTTTAGTTAATTGTCTGATTAGTTCAATGGCCCATTTCTTGATTCTGTTATTTGTATTTTTAGTGTTAAGTCTTTTAAGTACTTTGTGTATTCTAGATATTAGTCTTCTATCATAGGAGTAGCTGGCAAAGATCTTTTTCCATTCTGTAGGCTTTCTCTTTAGACTCTTGATGGTTTCCTTTTGCTGCAGAGGATATCTTTAATTTAGTGTAATCCTACTTATTAATCCTCATTTTAAATTCTTGTGCCTTGGGGGTGTAATTGAGGAAGTTTCTGACAGTATCTATATGTTGGACTGTAGGTCCTATGCCCTCCTCTAGTTTTCAGGTTCTGTGAAGAATGATCATAGTATTTTAATAGGGAATGCATTGAATCTGTAGACCACTTTTGGTAGAATGGCCATTTTCATGATATTTGTTCTGCCTATCCAAGAGCATAAGAGATCTTTCCATCTTAAGGTCTTCTTCAGTTTCTTTCTTTAATGTTTTATAGTTTTCATTGTAGAGGTCTTTTACCACCTTGATTAGGTTTACTTCTAGGTATTTCATTGGTTTGGGAGCTATTGTGAATAGGATTGTTTTCTGAATTTATATCCCAGTGGATTCATGGTTGCTGTATAGAAAAGCTATTGATTTTTGTAGATTTACTCTGTATCTCTGTATTGACTCTGACTCTGAATTTATCAGATCCGGAAGTTTTCTGGGTGAGTTTTTAGGGTCTTCAAAGTACAGAATCATGTTGTCTGCAAACAGAGATAACTAGTTCTTTCCCTATTGTATTCCTTTGATTTCCTTGTCTTGCTTATTGCTCTTGCTAGAGTTCCTAGTACTATATTGAAAAGGAGTGGTGACACCGGGCATCCTTATCTTGTTGCTGATTATAAAGGTAATTTTTGTAGTTTTTCCTCATTCAGTATGATGTTGGGTTTGGGTTTATTGTAAATTGATGTTGCAATTTTGTAGAACATTCCTTCTATCCTGATTTTCTGCAGTGTTTTTTTTTAATGAGAATGGGTGTTGAATTTTGTCAAATGCTTTTTCAGCCTCTATGACTATGTTATTTTTATTCTTAGCTCTATTATTGTTGAACCAGATTTGCATCCCTGGAATGAATGTGTATTACTAGTATTTTGTTTAGGAGTTTTGCATCTAAGTTCATCAATGGTATTGGTCTGTAATTTTCTTTTCTTGAGCATTCTTTATTCAGTTTTGTTATAAAGGTAATACTGGCTTCAAAAAGGAGTTTTGGAGAAATCCATATCTTTCTATTTCATGGAATAGTTTGAGAAGCATTGGGCTCAGAACTTCTATAAAGGTTTTATAAAATTTAGCTGGGGATCCCTCTAGACCTGTGATTTTATTTGATGTAAGGCTCTTTATTGTTGTTTTAATCTAATTGCTTGCTCTTGGTCAGTTTAATTTTTCCATATCCTCTTGATTCAATTTAGGTAGGTGGTATATGCCTAAAAAATTGTCAATTTCTTCTAGGTTTTCCAATTTATTGGAGTATAATTTTGCAAAATAGTTTGATGATTTTCTGTGTTTCCATGCTGTCTGTGGTGATATATTCTTTTTCATGTCTTTCCTCCAGGCCACCACTTCCTGCTTCCTTTCATCCATCTTAATTTCTTCCATAACATCATCTCTCTGGGCTCCCATTTTACACATGACTTTCTGGGCAAACTGCAAATCTATAAAGTCTCTCTGCTTTACTGTCTGCTCCCCAAATTCAGGACATGTGCAAATGTCAACAAATTCCTTGTCAGAACATGTGTGGCCTCTACTCCATTTTCTTTGAAGCCCTCTTTGCCCTCTGAAATCTCCTGAGCACAGTCTCTACTGTCCACCTTTCTATCAGCATTCTGGCCCTTATAAGTTCTTCTCACACCAAAGACTCACAATACACATGGTCAGACTTAGAAATAACAGTGAGCCCACTCCTCTGCTTCCCATTTCTGGCTTGGTCAACATTCTCACTGATATAATACAAGACAACTGACCACAAAATGTACAAGAAATACGATTTGCTCAAAAGATTTTTTGAGATTTAGAGGTTCAGTCCATGTGAAGCAAAGTCTCAGGAGCTCAGGGCATAGTGGTGGGAAGAAGAGAGAGGGAGAGAGTGCACGCCTGTGCTCTCACATCATGGAGGCCAGATACTGAGAGAGAGCAGATGTAAGAGAGACCTTATATAGTCCCCAAGGCCACACTACCTTGTTTCCATGAGGGCCAGGGGACATTTTAATTCCAAACCATTACTGGTCTGAAGCATATTTACTGATCCTTTGTCTGGAAGATACATCTAGTGGTGTGAGAGGTGTGTTTAAATCTCCCAAAAGTATTGTATTGGGTTCTATCTGACACTTAATGTCATGAAGAATTTGTTCTATAAAAGTGGTTGCACCCACATTTCAAACATAAATGTTGATTATAATTATAATCCTCTTGTGGGACTGTTCTTTTTATCAGCAAGAAACGACCTTCTTTTTCTCTTTTGATAAGTTTTGGCTTGAAGTTTACTTTGTGTAATATGGGAGTTGCACTTCCTGCTTGTTTTCAGGCTCCATTTACAAGGAATATTTTATTCCAACCTTTCACCTTTAGTCTGTGACTATATTTGTCTGTAAAGTGCATTTCTTGAAAACAGCATACAGATACATTATGTTCTTTAATCCATTTTTCCAGTCTATATCTTACAACTGGGGAGTTGAAGCCATTAAATTTCAGTGTTATTGTCAGAGGATTTTTATTTCCTGCAATTTAAATTGTTTTTAATGTTTGAGATTGTGTTAATTCTTCTTTGTTTAGTTGTTCATTTGATATAATTCATTCTTTCTCTGGTTTTGGTGTTCATTTTTTGTTTCTTCATTGTGTTTTATATATTTGAGTATTTTCTCTAGTCCCAGTTTGGTAGACATGAGTTCTTGTAGCTTCTATTGGACTTGGAAGCTTGTTATTTCTGTCAGTTTTGAAAGATATCCTTGGTGGATAAAGTAGTCTTGGATAAAAGTTGTTTTCTTTCAGGGTTTGGAATACATCATGCCAGTCCCTCCCGGCTTTCATGACGTGGTTTGAGAATTCTGCGCTGATTCTTGTTTACCTCTGACTGTCACCCTGCCTCTTGTTCTTTACACATTGAAGATTCTCTCCTTGACCACTATGTAAGTCTTTTCGATGATTATGTGACATGGAGAAATTCTTTTCTGATCTTGTCTAATTGGTGTTCTTAATGTCGCCTGTATGTGTGTGTCCACCTCATTTTCTATATTTCTGTAGTTCTCTGTTATGGGTTTGAACTTCTACACCCTTTTCTATACCTATTATTCTTAGGTTTGCTCATTTAAAATTATTCCAAATCTCTTGGATGTTTTTGTCATGTTGTTGAACTGTCTTCTCTATATTGTTGACTGCATGTTCCTTTTTGTATGAGCTGTCTTCTAAGAGTGAGAATCTGTTTCCCATGTGGTCTAGTCTGATATTGATGGTTTCAAAGGATGTTTTTATTTCATTATTGTATTCTTCATTTCTTTTAGAGCTTCTTTTTGATTCCTGTTCAGGATATTGGTCTTTTTGTTAATATGTTTTCATAACTTTTAGACTTTCTCTGATCTCATTTCTAGCTATAATTAAAGTACTGAATTCTCCTTCTGGCATTTTCTGCACCTCTGAATTGGTGATTTCCATTGTTGTGGAGTTGTGAGAGCTCATTGTTTCCTTCCTAGTCTTTTTGCTCATATTTTCAGGATTCTTATATTTGTGTATCTGTGCTTTATTTTCTGACTCTGAGTGGCATCCCTATATCGAATTACTTTTCCTTTATGATGTATACTTTTCTGCATTTTAATATTTACTTCAAGGTATGTCTTAAAGGGCATTTGTGTAGGTAGCCGCTGGCTGTTCACCAGCCTCTATTCTCACAGGGCTCAGAAAGAGATGGCCAGAGACTGTAGTGTTTCAAGCTTGCTGGGGTGTCGGCCTACCTTGCATTCCCCAGTGAGACCCCTCCTCCCTTTGCTCTGTGCTCTGCTGAGGTCACAGGAGACCCCCACAAAGTTCCATGTTCTTCCTAGGTTTTAATACTGCAGTGAGAACCCTCTTGTCCTAATGGTGGCCACTTGAGATCCTGCAGGCTGCTTGTTTCAGGGGTTCAGACTTCAAATGCCTAATTGGATTGTTCTGGCATCATCCTCCACTCTTCTGCCTCTTCATCCAGTCTCAGTGTTTCTAGCATTCTGGAGGTGGGGTCACCTGCTGTCATCTAAACTCATCAAAACATGGTGTTACAAGTGATCATGATATTCAACTGAGCATTATCATCCTGAAAGACCACGGCCGTCTGCTCTCTGTGTATTGTATTCCTCCCCTCTTCCTACCACTGATCTGTGGGGACTGGTCTGTAGCTCCTTTAGGTTTCAGTGGGGCAAACCAGCTTGATCAATTAGCCATGATGACAGATTAGTAAATCACAATTGTTAATGTCCCCAGGACCTACCCATCACCACATTAATAGGGTACAGGCTGGGCAGTACAGGTAATCATAATTTTTCATTGAATGTTTTTTTTCTATGCTGCGAGACTACCACTTCAGTGTGTGTCATGTGTCACCCCGGCTAATGTGCCATCACTCCACAGGTACTGGGTTCCAGTGGCTCTAGCACTCAGTGGCTAGAGCCAGCTCTGCCAGTCAGCCACGATTCCCGCATTGTCCAGAGACCCACCTGTCCACATGTTACTAGGGATTCAGCTCAGTGGTATGACTTTGTGTTGAGTGTTTATCATCCTGAGAGACCTCCAATGCCAGCTGGGATCCTGTTAGTGTCCAGAGACCCACCTACCAGCTTGCTGATCAGACCCAGGCTCAGCGGTACAAGTGTTCAAAGTTTTCCCCTATTTTTTATCACCTTGGAATACTGCAACTCATGTCTATGCCACTGGCTTGTTGGTGGCCCGGAGGGGCTGGGTAGACCCTGTCTCTGCCTCCCACCCCGTGGTACTACTAGGGGCTGTCAGCAAATTCTCATTTCCAACATGTTCAACTTTAATGTCCAAGGGTCTGCAGGGATCCTCTGCAAATTCCCAGGCCCTATGAGATCAGTAGTTTCCAGGACAATCCCTCTCCCCACCACCACCACTTGGACTCCCACTGAAACAGTAAACTCCTCTTGACCACGAGGTACACTGGAGCCTCTCAAGATTCTGGAGGAAGAGTCCTTTTCCTCCCGATTCTGACTCTGACAAGTTCTACCAGGCCACGTCACATTTCTTCTTAAACTTCTTTCTGATACTTTTTTCTACCTGTGAGGACAATATTTTTCTCTCTCTCTTTAAATTCTATGTAATTTTTCTGGTTATATAAAATCTATTGCTTTCATATATTAACATTTATTGAGCACTAATCACAAAAGTGTCTTATATGCTTTATTATCTTTTAAGTAATATACTATGGGTTATAAGATTAGAGATGATGACTCTACAAATAATTATGTGTTATTCTTCTAATATAAAACTTGATTCAATATAGTTTTTTAGTTTATCTTAAAAGCTTGAGTAATTTTGAAAAACAGAAGGAGTCTGCTGTGATTTAATATATCATTATCTTAATATGAGATATCTCTGTACTTTAAGTTTTTCTTTGAATCTAAAACTGCTTTATAAACATAGTCTTAAAAAATCAGATCTTGCTGGGCATGGTGGCACAAGCCTATAATTCCAGTACTTGGGAGGCTAAGACAGGAGGATCACAGGTTCAAGGACAGCCTCAGCAAGTAGTGAGACTCTCATAAACCTAGTGAGACCCTATTTCAAAATAAAAATAAAATTGGGCCGGGGGTATAGCTCAGAGTTAGAATGCCCTACATTCAATCCCTAACACCACACAAAAAATCATAGCTAGCTTTATTAATTTTAATATTTTTCTATCAACTGAGTTATTTTGTATAACAATGAAATTATCTGTATATTTAAATTCTAATAAAATAAAAACAAGACAATTTTTAAGAATATTTTAAATCTCTGTTATGACCAGGGGCCACTTATATTTTCCTAACATCATTGATCTGAATGAATTTTGTCTCCTCGAAATTCATCATTGAAATACTAACCCTCAGCACCTCATAAAGTGACTAATCACTTTTTTGGGAGGGTTCTGGGGATTTAATGCATGGGCATTCTACCTTTGAACTGCACCCCCAACCCTTTTTAAAATTTTTTATTTGAGAACAGGGTCTCACTAAATTGCTGAGGGTTTTGCTAAATTGCTGAGGCAGGCAGAGATAAGATATTTAAAGAGAAGATTAAGTTAAATGATATTCTCAAGGATAACCTGATACAGTCTGATAGGTATTCTTATGATTTTTCTACAGCACTGACTCCAAACAAACCTCTACAAGTTTTTCCTTATGATTTAATATTCAATGATAAAATATATCATCTGTCAGCTATAACATAAATAAGGCCAAAGTTTTGCAATTTGGTAAAAACATGATTTGCTGAAGATTGTACCTGGACACAAAGGGACAAAGGATCTACAGGCAATCAGAGCAAAAGCCATGCAATGACCCAGCACGAAGCAGCAATCTGCAAACCAGGAAGAGAGGGTTGGAGGAAACTCACACTACCAACACCTGGATTGTGGATTTATAGCCTTCAGAACTGTGAGAAATACATTTCAGCTACTTATGCAAGCCAGTGTAGTGTATTTAGTACTGTAAGGCCTACAAAATGAGCTTGATCATTATTTCCTCTCTGAGAGGTACATATCACAAACTTCTATACAGTAATTCCACTTTTTATAGTGAATCCTATATCCTCATACCCAGACATAAAGAGAAGGTTGATTTTGACAATGAGCTCACTGACTGTGCTCTCAGTGACCAAATGGTTTTGTAGTAATGGGCTGGGACAAAGCCCACAGTTGCATATTTTGGTAATGTGAATGCCTGAATGTTTTCTCTTGGTAAGGGCTTCTTGAAGTTGGTTACAGGTGCCATCTTGGAGACCTCTCCATAACCAGGGATGATCTGCTTCCCATGCTGGAATGTGGATCATGATGACACTTGAAAGCTTCCTCCCAGTACCATGACTCCAGATGCTGCAGATTTACAGCACAGACTGCAAGTCCACTGGACCAGCCTCCTCCACCAGGCTCCTCCCACATCCCACACACCCCACCCTAGAGAACTGAATTTCCTCATGTCACTGGGTCTCATAGCACTTTCTACTATTTATTTCTTAGGCTGGCCTCTAGTTTGCAGGCCAGGAAAACCATTCTCAGTGTTCATCAGTGATGCTTTTTAGGAAAATTCATGATTGTATTTTTCTGTTTCAAATGGAAAATTAGAAAGTAATGAGCCAGAGACTGGGTTTAAATTATGACATTTAAGAATGTAAGATCCTTTCTGGTAATATGGTTTTTTTTCTAAAAATGATGACTAGAAGTTCTTAGTACTGCTGAGATTAGAGACAGCACTTCTAGTTTTAATTTTTATTTATTTATTTTTTTTTGCCGTACCGGGGATTGAACGCAGGGACGTTCTACCTCCGCGCTACACCCCCGGCCCTATTTTTTTTATGCTTTATTTTTGAAACCGGGTCTCACGAAGTTGCGGAGGGCCTCACTAGGTAGAGAGAGAGAGAGAGAGGGAGGAGAGGAGAGAGAGAGAGATCGATCAATTGATCGATCGCGCGCGCGCGCGCGCGCATGCGCGTTGAGGTTGGCCGCAAACCCGGATCCTCCGGTCTCAGTCTCTCAAAGTACTGGGATTACAAGCGTGCGCCACCATGCCCAGCTCCTAGTTTTATTTTTGAAGCATATCCCCAGGGTTTTTCTTTTATATATACTGATTTCATAAAATCTTTTCCCATCCCCCTTTTGCTATATCAACTGTTGTCTGATCTAGTTATTTCTAGAGTTACTTTTGATTTTTCTGTAGCACTGCCCCCAAACAAACCTCTACAAGTTTTCCTTATGATTTAACATTCAATGATAAAATTTATCATCTGTCAGCTATAACATAAATAAGGCCAAAGTTTTGCAATTTGGCAAAAACATGTTTTTGCTGAAGTTTTGGAATGCTAACTTTTATCATCACCCTTTGTATTTCATTTGCCTTAAATAATAAATAATGTGGTATATCACCTGTAAGATCTGAATGGTGTTGCTCCTTTAGCAAACAGGAGAAAACCAGTATTTTGGAAATCAGTACAAAGAGAGAGATGGGAGTGATGGTGACTTATTCTTAGAGATTTAAAATAGTGCAGCTATCAGCTTTGGAGTTCACAAACAATCTTTTGTGTATACTCAGGGTTTTCTAGATAGCCTGACTCATTTGAAGTGCTCCTGACAGTGAATTGATGTCAGTAGTATGGTCTATTCATTTACAGCAATCAGAAGCCATCCCAGGAAGTCAAATATATGAAATCAGTACCACATTTCCATACTTTTCTGTAGAGAAATCTGTTTACAAAACTATGCACCACTAAAAATGTTTTTTGGTTAAAAGAAATAGGATCAAAAGAAAGATAGGTGCCACAAATATTCAGTTACCCTGACCATGCTATTTTGCATATTTCACATGTTTCTTATTTTATTTTATTTGTGCATTATAATCATATATCATGATGAAGTTCAGAGTGTTAGAGGCAAACGTGCACACAGCACTTGGCGAGGCCTCTCCCAGTTCCCACTCCACTCCCTCCTCCTCCCCACCTCCCATATACAACATTTTGATTGGCATTTGATTGATAAATTTGTGTCTGTACACCATGTCCATTGAAGTGTTTCCTTATTTGAGTCTTCCTCCCTATTTCACATATTTCAAGAGATGTCTTGATACACTTCTCTACATAAAGAACTTGCATTGAGATTCAAAACTATAAGTCATGTGTGTGTTTGTGTGTGTTGCACATCAACTTATAAATCACCCCAGTTCCCTTCCAAAGGATGATCAATTTTATTAATTTATTTTCTAATATAATATGTTTTTATTTAAATAATAGACAAAATAATGAACTATAGCACTTATTAGGGCAGTTAGTGATGACATGTCTTATACTATTTTCAATAGGATACAACATATTCCAACAATTAATAATATTCTATCATGTATATCCAGTCAGTAAAACAACAAAAAGCCTCTGTTACCAAGAAATGGGAGACAGAATGATGTGCTTATAGGAGTTTCCATAACTATGCTTAAAGGGCTAAGGATGAGCTTCATTTGAGTGTGTCCCCATATCATAGGGTTGTGTAGACTTACATGTTTCTAGGAAAGTTTCCTGCTGTAGAACCTACTAGAAGATTCTTACATGGCTTCTGAAATTCTCAGTTATATTAAAAGCTCTTCTTCCCAATATAGATTTAGAGGATCCGATTACAAACCTTCAATTTTCTGTGCTACAGCTTTTGAAAACACCGTAGACTTCCGTGCAATCCCTCTTGCTATGTCTTAGTGTTCAACATATCCCTCCCTTCCTTTCATCCTAATCCTGTCTGCTCTAAACAGAAATAGTAGATTAAATATATAGCTGTTAAATATAGTAACAAAATTAAATATGAATAGTAGTGTGCAGAAATGATATAGTCTTGTCTATATTTTTATTATAGTAAAATATTTAAAATAATCATGTGGTTATGTGCATATATGTTCATACATATTATATTCTTATATGGCCTAGTTTTCAATACTAAGATTGAAACACATTTGCACATCTTAATATCTGGGCTATAATGTTTTGGTCTTTGAGATGGGCACAGTTATACTTGTCCTTTATTTTGTTCTGAGCTTAAGAGATTATTGCTGAAAATGTGTTCAAGAAGTACACAATTTTATTAAAATTCAGGCAGCATAAAAAATATGAGAGTATTATTTGTACCACACCATGAATGATACTAATGAGGTTAAAAAGCAAGCTGTAGATTATATATCTAACCCATAATTTAAACAAATCTTCTCCCTTCCTTGACACTAGAGGTTTGTTGGAACCATGGTGGTAAGAATTATATTTTTGTGACTCAAACAATATATGTTCTGAATGTTTAGAGTAGATAAGATTGACCATTTTTAAAAGCTTAATGGAGAAAACATATTTCCGTTTATGGTTTAGATATAATGCTAAGATGGCCATCTGAACAAAGGTTAGTGATTTTAAGTATAAAATGATACATTTATGTTTGGGTTCAGTAAAAATTTCCCAATGCTCTAATAAGTGAATTTTGTAATACTGTTATATGTAGATAGTGAAAGACACAAAGATAGATGCATATAAACATTCCTGGGTTTTGTAAGCCACCAACAGCGTTAAGAAATCTTAATAATACTTCATGCAGAGTCCAACCCTTAAGTAGCCGGCAATGTTATTGCAGCATCGTCAAAATTAATCAACAAAATCTCAACTGATGCCTGCTGTTTCCTTTATAAATTCTACCCAGTAATATGACTCTTTGGGCAAAAAGAAAAGAAACAAAACCACTTGCAAACCTCTTGAAAATGTGGCAATTGTAGATAATTTCCACAAAGAATGCACTGGCTTCCAGAGATCTATATTTAAGGAGGAAGTTATTTTTCTGAACTAACAAAAATGGCATTTTGTTTCAACTACTCCATTGTTCACAACCTCACTCTCGTGGCTAGCCGCTGACGTGAGAAGGAAGCAGAGGTTGTCTGATTCTTCCTCGTGTTTCTTTACATAGTGCCATTCTACCACTTAAGTATGGATTTAAGTAAACGAAATCAAAGGGGCAAAAATCAATAGTCTTTTGTGCTATAAACCTTTCCTTTCGGAGAGTGCAAATCATTAATCCCTGGAGGGGCAGCAAAAGGCACTTATTAAAGCATAGGCATTGAAATCAGACAGGATCAGGAGTAAATCTTAACTTCCACCCTTGTCAACTGTGCTGAATTGCAAAAGTTCATAATCTCTGACAGCCTCCTCCATGTCCTCTTCTTCTCTGCAGTGACCCTTACTTCTAATGAACATAGTAAGAACTAAAGTATGTAACTAAATAACTTACCAAGCTCTGGTGTACAGTAAGGAGTCAGTAAATGCTATTTATTACTTTTGAAAGTATTTTAAATTACCAATGATGAAAAAGAAAAATAACGCCGGGCGTGGTGACGCACGCTTGTAATCCCAGTACTTTGGGAGGCGGAGACCGGAGGATCTGGGTTCGCGGCCAGCCTCAGCGCTCTCTCTCTCTCTCTCTCTCTATCTCTCTCTCTCTCTGTCTCTCTCTCCTTAGCGAGGCCCTCTGCAACTTCATGAGACCCGGTTTCAAAATAGAGCATAAAAAAATAGGGCCGGGGGTGTAGCGCGGAGGTAGAACACCCCTGCGTTCAATCCCTGGTACCGCAAAAAAAAAAGAAAAATATCGATGTAGTACATCATTAATTAGCAACTAAGTTCATAAAAATAATTAAACTGCTAGTCAAGATCTTTTAATCATTCAAGTCACTTTTTATACAAAGGGATAAGAAAAAAACATTTTTAGGTATATATAGATATGGAACAAATATAGTACAGTGTGGTTATGGTTTCATAGAAAAATAACTGAAAGTAAAAGAGCGAAGAGATACTAGTTTACTCTTGAGACTAAATATTAAAATTATGCATATTTAAATGCAATATTCTTTTTATGAAGAAAAAGAGTTACTTTAAGCCAAAAAGAAAAATTAACCTTAAATGAAAAATAGATTTCGTGATTTTCAATGACATTAAACATAAAAATAATATCATATCTGGAAAGAATTAAAATAAAGGACATACCAAGGAAGCCAAAAATATATGTAGCATAAGATAAAGTAACAGAATGAATCAAATCAGTTAGAACCAATTGTTGCCAGAGAAAATATACTTTAATATTTTCAAATAATAGACTGATGTTAATATGAGCCACAGAAACACAAACAAGTGAGCAAAAAAAAAAAAAAAAAAACTAGCAGGGAGCCAAGGCTGCAGTGGTAGAATAAGGACCTTGAAAACTCTATTCCTTCATGAAGAACAGTAAAAACACTGGTAAACACTGTCAAAATCAAAATACCAAAACTCTCAAAATTAATCAAAGCTTATATTCATCTGAGAAAAGAATACTCAAGAAAAATGGCAGAATCTTAATAAGAAAAGTGGGATTTGGGGAATAGTTAACTTGCCCTGTTCCTTTCCATCTTTGTTCAGCTCAGAGGCATCCTAGAAAACCCATAGTCTCCCAGTGACAGTATTCTAGCTAACTGATTACCACTAGAGGGGTAAAATGGATATGGAGACTCTGAAAAAAAAATCTCCAATAGTTTTCACCAGTTTAACCATTTCTCTGGCCATCAGTTGCCTATAAACTCCCATCTCAGGGACCGGTTTCATCTGAACTGACCCAGAGCTCAGTGAAACTGAAGGGCTTTACTTCAGCATATTTGTTTAAAAATGTATGGCAGTCATCTAACATGATGGCTTCTTCAGATGACAATAAGAGTCGGGGCAAGCAAGAAGTTGATGGAAAGATGAAAAGGATAAGCTGAGGGATTATTCAAATTCTGTAGGAGGTTTTGAAGAGCTCTGAAATATTCCTGGTCTCAAGAAGGACTCTGACATTTGTAGGGTCATGTGCATGACTAGGAAAGACTTGGGAAGGTTTTAAGCACACTTAACTGACTGGCCTTGAGGCTCAGCACAAGCAAGAAGCTGTAAACACTGGCAAATGTTGAAGATTCACCCCAAGTCAGATATAACTCCTCAGCAAAGACTAGAACACTTACAGGTTCCAGGTGTAGAGCTTTCAGTGGAGATATTTGACAAAGAAGGCAGAGTTTACCGAATTGGTTCAGTAAAAGCACTAAACACCACCGGCAGCAGCATCATGAGCAGCAACAGCTGCAGCGACGATACTATCAGGCAGGAGGAGCAGTCCCATTTGCACAAAAGTCGTATGTATGCGTTTAATGTCCCGTTTTCAACACGATTAAATGTGCAACATTATTAAATATGCAGATAAGAAGGAAAGTATAGCCTATAAACAGGGTAAACATAGCAATTTTTTTCCTGAGAAAGCCCAGACATTAGATTTATTCTAAGCAAAGATTTTAATTATCTATTATAGTGAATATGCCCCAAACCAAAGTAAATGGTGCCCAAAGGATGGATGGAACGTATGAGAATGAAATCTCACCAAATACCATGAATAACAATACAGAAACCACAAAAATAACCAAATGACATTCTCCAGTTGAAAAATAGGATGCCTGAAATGAAAATTTCAGCATCAGAGATCAATAGCAGATTCAACCAGCAGAAAAATAATAATAATCGATCAACTTGAAGACAGGGCTGAGACTGTGCACTTCAAAAAGGAAAAGAAAAGAGAGATATCAACAGATACACATGAAGAGCCTTTAAGCATATTAACTAAAACTAAATGAGCGTCACAGAGAGGACAAAGAGAAGGGAGAAATACAAAAAATAATCGTGACCAAATTTTTTCAAATTGTTGCAAAAAATTAATCTGCCTATCTGAGAAACTCAACGTACTTTAAATAGGGTAAACTCATAGATCCATGTTTAGAAACATCACCATCAATGTCTTTAAAGCCAAAAACAAAGAGAGAATCTTTAATCAGAAAGAAACAACCAGTCATGTAAAAAAAAAATTCGACTAAACTAAAAAATGAATTCTTACTCAGAACTGAGATGGAAGGAGTGGCAGTGGTAGTTGGATGGCAGAGCACTTACCTAGCAAGAGTGAGGCCCTAGTCTCAATCCTCAGAACTCAGTTTACTTACCAAACAAAATTAAACAATTTGTAAAAAGAATTGCACAACATATTTCAGTTGGAATTATGCCAGATGTTCCTGACTGGTTCAACATTCAAAAGTAAGAAGTTTACCCTATTAGCAGAAGAAACATCACAGTCTTATTGCAATACATGACAAATGTTTATAAAAAAAATTCCAATGAATCAGTAACATACTGGAAACAATAAGCAAGTATAGCAAGTTTTCAGGATACAAGGCTAACATCCAAAAATCATTTCTTTCATATATAATAACAATGAACACTTGGAATTTGAAATAAAGCACACTATCATTTATACTAACAACAAATTTTAAAATGACATGATTAGTTATGTATCATATATAATACATACATATATACCTATAGGATCTAGATGCAGAAAATTATAAAATTATGGAGACATAACACATGACCATAGATTGGAAGATTCAATATTGTTATGATGTCAGTTTTTGCCAACTTGATCTATAGAGTTGATGCAATCTCAACCAAAACCCCAACAAGGTATTTCATGGATATTGATGAATTAATTCTAAAGTCTATGTGGAATGACAAACATCCTACATTAGCTAATATAATACTGAAGAAAAATAAAGTTGGATTTCTATTCTAGTTTAAGACTTGCTATAAAAGCTATAGTACTGAACAGAGAATGGTCTCAGGAAGAGAATAAACACATAAATCTATGGAATAGAATAGAGAGCTTAGATATAGAATCACACTCAAAGGCAATTGATCTGTGATAAAGTCAATTAATTAAAGAGAATGGTGTTTACAACCAATGGTATTTTGACAATTTGACATCCACAAGAAATATATATGTGTGTGTGTGTGTGTGTGTGTGTGTGTGTGTGTAAATAGATAGAAAAGTTATACTTTTCACAAAAATTAACTGAAATGGATCAATGAAGTAAATACATAAAATACAAAAATAGAAAACTTCTAGATGAAATAGTAGAATGTATATAAGGCAATGAGTTTAGTAATGGGCTTAATATAAAACATAAAAAGCATTATAAGTGAAAGGGGGGATCGCATGTTCAAGGACAGCCTCAGCAAGTAGTCAGATTTTCATCAACCTAGTGAGACCCTGTTTCAAAATAAAAATAAAGTCAGGCTGGGGGAGTAACTCGGTGGTAGAATGCCCCTGGCTTCCATCCCCAGTACCAAAAAAAAGAGAATGTAAAGATAAGTTATATAGAGTGAGAGAAAATATTTGCAAAACACATATCTGATAAGAGATTTGCATTCTTCATATATAAATAACTTTTACCAAGTCAAAAATAAGAAAGCAAAGAAAATGTTAAAAGGGATACATTTAGAACAAACATCTAACTAAAAGGCTTATGTCACAAATGAACATACGAAATGATAATAAACCTCATTTGCAATTTGGGTATTGCAAAATTTAACAACAATGAGACATCGATGGACATTAGAACGGCTAATAATAATAAAAATGATAATAATAATGCAGCCATACAAATTTCCAGCAAAGATATAGAGTAATAGGAACTCCCTTTCATTGCTAGGATATTGCAATACGATATGCCTCTCTGGAAGACAGTTTGGCAGTTTCATACAGAGCTGAACACAGACCACCAAGGGGAGAATCAGTTGTGTTCTTTTTTTTAATTTTTAATTTTTTTTTAATTTTTATTTTTAATTTTTATTTATTTTTGTTTTTAAACATGCTTTTATTAGTGCATTGTAGTCTCACATCACAATGAATATCTATTTGATGTTAACATACATGCACACAGCTCTTAGTGTCCCCCCCACTTCCCCCCATATGAAGTACTGAGAATGATGTTGGTATAATCTCACATGTACACATTGTTTATGACAGTAATTCCGTTGATTCACTTCTTTCTTACCCTTCCTCTTCCCTTGTACCACTTCCCTTGCTCCACTGAGGGTTCTCCATTATCACTCAGAGTCCCTTTTGTGTCCCAACTACTCCCAAGGTTGTGCATATTAATGAAAACATATGACCCTTCTTGTTTTGTGATTGGCTAATCTAACTTAACATAATGTTCTCCAGATCTTCCATTTTCTTTTTTTTATTTATTAAATTTATTGGTGCATTGTAGTTATACATTTTGGTAAGTGTCAGAGTATCAGAAGCATGCATGCACACATTGCTCATTTAGCCCTCCCTCAAATCCCACCCCATTCCCTCCCCCTTCCCTCCTTTCTATGTTCAGCATAGTGATTGACTCTGATAAGTTTGTGTATATACATCATGTGCATTAGTGTATTTCCCTCTTCCCCCCTCCCATCTCCCTCAGTTAGGTCACCTTCTTTGCTCAACTAAAGTTTTCTCCTTCTTCGTCTGGAGTCCCTTCTAAGTCCCATTCTATCTAGCTTCCACATATTAGGGAAAACATCTGACTTTTCACTCTTTGTAACTGACTAATCTCACTTAGCATAATGTTCTCTAGTTCCCTCCATTTCCCTGTAAATGATGTAATTTTGTTCTTTATGGCTGCATAAAATTCCATTGTGTACATATCCCATAGTTTTGTAATCCATTCATCAGTTGATGGGCATCTTGGCTGGTTCCAAAGTTTGGCAATTGTTTAATTGTGCAGCTATAAACATAGATACACATGCATTAGTCTGGTAGTTTGGTTTCAGTCCTTTTGGGTAGATACCTAGAAGTGGTATTGCTGGGTCATATGGTAGGTTCATTCCCATTCTTCTGAGGATCCTCCACACTGTTTTCCAAAGTGGTTACACTAATTTGCAATCCTACCAACAGTGTATCAGAGTTCCTACTTCTCCATATCCTTGCCAG
>PVJS01004682.1:40395-67948 GCA_004027185.1 Glis glis
TTTTTTTTTTTTTTTTTTTTTTTTTTTTTTTTTTTTTTTTTTTTTTTGCGGTACCGGGGATTGAACGCAGGGGACTTCTACCTCCGCGCTACGCCCCCGGCCCTATTTTTTTATACTTTATTTTGAAACCGGGTTTCACGAAGTTGCGGAGGGCCTCACTAAGAGGAGAGAGAGAGAGAGACAGACAGACAGCGAGAGAGCTGAGGCTGGTCGCGAACCCGGATCCTCCGGTCTCCGCCTCCCAAAGTACTGGGATTACAAGCGTGCACCACCACGCCCGGCTCACTTGCCCATTTTTTGATTGGGTTATTTTTTTTTTAGTGGTGATTTTTTAAGTTCTCTGTATATTCTAGATATTAGTCCTCTATCAGAGGAGTAGCTGGCAAAAATCTCCCATTCTGTCGGCTCTTTTCAGGTTCTTGATTGTTTCCTTTGCTGCACAAAAGCTCTTCAGTTTAATGCAGTCCCACGTATTGATCCTCATTTTAATTTCCTGTGTCTTTGGGGTCTTGTTGAGGAAGTCTTTACCTGTGCCTATTTGTTGAAGTGTTGGACCTATGCCCTCTTCAAGTAGCTGTAAGGTCTGTGGTCTGATTTCTAAGTCTTTGATCTATCTTGAATTGACTCTTGTACAAGGTGAGAAGGTGGGGTTTGTTTCTATTTTTCTGCATATGGTTAGCCAGTTTTGCCAGCATCATTTGTTGAAGAGGCTATCTTTTTTCCAGTGGATGTTTTTAGCTCCTTTGTCAAAAATCAATTGGCTGTAAGTGTGTGGATTTGTTTCAGAGTCTTCTATTCTGCTCCATTGGTCTTTGTGTCTGCTTTTCTGCCAATACTATCCTGTTTTCATTACTATGGCTTTGTAGTATAGTCTGAAGTCAGGTATTGTGATGCCTCCTGCATGGTTCTTGTTGCTGAGAACTACTTTGGCTATTCTGGGTTTTTTGTTGTTCCAAATGAATTTAAGGACTGATTTTTCTATGTATGTGAAGAATGACCTTGATAATTGAATGGGTATTGCATTTAATCTGTAGATCACTTTTGGAAGAATGACCATTTTCATATTTATTCTGCCTACCCAAGAGCATGGGAGATTGTTCCATCTTTTAAGATCTTCTTCAATTTCTTTTTTCAATGTTTTATAATTTTCCTTGTAGAGGTCTTTTACCTCCTTGGTTAGGTTTATTCCCAAGCATTTTATTGTTTTGGGGGATATCGTGAGTGGAAATGTTTTCTGGATTTCTTTTTCAGTGGATTTATGGTTGGCATACAAAAAAGATTCTAATTTTTTAAGATCGATTTTGTATCCAGACATTTTGATGAATTTCTTGATCAGTTCTATAAGCCTTTTGGTTGAGTTTGTTGGATCTTCTAAGTATAATATCATGTCATCTGCAAATAGAGATAGTTTCAGAACCTACCATATGACCCAGTGATACCACTTCTAGGCATCTACCCAAAAGGACTGAAACCAAACTACCGCACTAATGCATGTGTATCTATGTTTATAGCTGCACAATTCACAATTGCGAAACTCTGGAACCAGCCAAGGTGTCCATCAACAGATGAATGGATTACAAGATTATGGTATATGTACACAATGGAATTTTACACAGCCATAAGGAAGAACAAATTTATATCATTTACAGGGAAATGGAGGGAACTGGAGAACATCATGCTAAGTGAGATTAGTCAGTAGCAAACAGTGAAAAGTCGGATGTTCTCTCTAATATGTGGAAGCTAGGGAGAATGGGACTTAGAAGGGACTCCAGACAAAGAATGAGAAAACTTTAGTTGAGCAAAGAAGGCGACCTAACTGAGGGAGATGGGAGGGGGGAAGAGGGAAATACACTAATGCATATGATGTGTATACACAAACTTATCAGAGTCAATCACTATGCTGAGCACAAAAAGGAGGGAAGGGGTAGGGAATAGGGTGGGATTTGAGGGAGGGCTAAATAAGCAATGTGTGCATGTATGCTTCTGCTACCCTGACACTTATCAAAATGTATAATTACAATGCACCAGTAAATAAATATATTAAAAATAAAAATAATTAAAAATAATAGTATCTAGTACCTTATGAATTGTTACACTGATCAAGCATTGTACCACCAGCACCATGTATATCACCATTAACTTCCCTACACATCTTGATTTCATACATCCTGTCTCAGATCTACCTCCCATTCTTCAACTCACGTTAATACTCCAAATCCTGCAATTATTCAGAATTACTATATGTGTGTGTGTGTATGTGTGTGTGTATGTGTGTGCACGTAGTCACGAGCCTGCCATACTTCTGTAAATTCTTATTAATAAGGAAAAATGGCATTGAACATCCATATCTACAAACTTTCATTGATGCTCCATTCCTATAGTGTATGCATCTAGGGTGCTGTATCATCTTTAAAGAAAAAGGGGATGATGAAACATCATGTCCCTGAGTATCCCTTTTTGTCTCTCCAAATCTAGCCAATTGAAGGAAACAAAGAAAGCAGGTCTGGGCTGGAATGTACAGAGGCATAGTATCTTGAAGTACACTGCTTTTCTCATGTTTGCTGGAATTAGGGCAAGTTAGTGTGATGTGTAGAAGGCTACCTTCTTACATGCATGCCAGGATGGTCGCTCCTCGGGATGCTGGTTGTACAGTGAGACAAAGCAAGGTAAACTGATGCTGCTCCTGTGACGCAACCTAAGCCCTCCCCCAAACACCTCCCATCTGTCACTGGTGTGGACCAAAGCACCCTAGAGAGGGAAGTGCCCCTCCAGCCTGCCACCCCTGGATAAAATATGGAAAGGGATAGGAGGTGTTACGTTCTGGAGAAGTACTAGAGGGCACCTATCCAGCCATTGACACTAGACCTCCCCCGCAAGCATTTCTCAATAAACCCTATAACCCATATCCCTTCCCTTGGGGTTTTCCTTGGTCTCTTGGCAACTTATCCCACTGCCCTAGAAGAACTGGGTGGTAAATGAAACAGGCATTCTCTACATAAAATTTCTCTGTACTATGTTTGCAATTTTTCTGTAGGCCTGAAACTGTTTTTGACTAAAATGCTTATTTTAAAGTAAGCATTTTATGCTTGATATTTATGCTCAAAGTAAATTTGATGCAGATGAAGACAGAGCGAGTAAACAGGGTGCTTAGGGAAATAATCATGTGTTCTTATAGCTGGAAAGGAAATGCCAGGGTTGTAATGAGCATTGGCTGCACTGTGCAGGCTCCTGTGAAGGGCACGCTGTGATCCAAATGCTGCAGTGAGATCAGAAGACAGACCGCAGTCATCCCCTTTCCAGAGGTCGCCTCCTCAGAGAGCCACCTTGCTCAAGGTCTTCCCGAGATGACCACATTTGATGACGGATGACATCCTGAAGGTCTGATCATCATGACCCAACTTGGGACAATTTTGATGTCAGTGCTCATCAGGCCCGCATTGCAGACCAGTTCCCCTTCTTCCTAACCCTCTTCTTCCAACAGCAATAGAGCCCAACACCACTTCCATATAAATATTGGCACACTAAATATCTTCCACAGAGCGTGCTTTCTAGGAAACCCAACCTCTGGCAAGGGATATAATTAGCAGAAAAAAGCATATTATTTTGGTTTGAGAGATGCTCATTGGGAAACAAGGAATAATAGCCTGGAGCTGGGAGAGACATTATGTTTGTAAAATTGATTGGGTCAACTTTTGCAAAAAGGTCATGAGAATACGCGAGATGAGGAAGACAGTGCACACAGCTGAAGAAAAGTAGTTGAAGCCGGGCGTGGTGGCACACGCTTGTAATCCCAGTACTTTGGGAGGTGGAGACGAGAGGATCCGGGTTCACTGCCAGCCTCAGCTTGCACACGCACGCGCACGCGCGCGCGTGCACGCTCTCTCTCTCTCCCTGTCTCTCTCTCTCTCTCTCTCTCTCTCTCTCTTAGTGAGGCCCTCTACAACTTCGTGAGACCAGGTCTCAAAATAAAGTATAAAAAATAGGGCCGGGGGCGTAGCGCGGAGGTAGAACGCCCCTGGGTTCAATCCCCGGTACCACAAAAAAAAAAAAAAAGAAAAGTAGTTGAGGCAGAAACCTTGGAAATGTGAACATTTGAAACAGAGGAAGGGAAGTTGCTGCTGGAGAAGAACAGCAATGAGCACTAGAGAGAAGCTTCCCGAAAGAGATTATTAGAAAATGAGAGAAGAGAAAGTCCAAGGCAGAGTGCAAACAGTGTATCATTCACTCATTCAAACTACATCTAGTCAGCACTTGGGACTTTATATGTCCTAAATACTTTAAAGATATATAAACTCAAATGATATGCAGTAACTCTCTAAATGTGTGAATCATCTCTTTGAGTTCAGTTAAGGTGACAGCAGAGGTTTATACTATGGGCTATTAAGATAAAGAAAGCTAGCATTTCACAATTCAACTGAGGGATTCTTAGGAAGCTTTTCTAATTGTTTTGCTGAGGAAGTTTTAAGTAGGATTTTTGGATCTGATTGGAAAGAATGTTAGTGGCAGGAACTACAGGTGGCAGTAATTCACACACAAATGTAACATTACTGAGGAAGGGAGTCAGGTAAAAGAAGACGGATATAGCTCAGAAGTAGGGAGGGTTAAAAAGCTGTATTAGTGGAGTAATGAGCTGGTAGAAGTGGAATCTTTCACAAGACTCCAGGTGCTGGACAGAGATTTAATTGTTTCCTTGCATGAACCTCAAGATTACTCAAAATCATCTGGGACTCATATTCTTGCCTCAGGACAATTATTTTAGGAAATTACCTAAATCTTCAGGAGAACAGAAGTTAAAATTAAAAGCATAAAAAGTGAGGCAGATTTGACCACAATGGTTAAGTTTATAGACACGACAATTTCACAAAATGCCAATAGTTTTAGTGGTAAAATTAGAATATCTCATTTTTCCAAAACTATTGGCTATATTTTAAAAATAAATTGTAACCCATTCATTTGTTTAGAATGTGTCCTAATATTTCCCATCAGTGTTAGGCTATATAAGATGTAAATTCCAACTAATGGTCATTCATTACATGCTTCCTAATAATGAATGTACAGTGCGCTTGTGTTCTAGTGCCGCACTAATTTTAGCAGTGCTAAGATGTCTTATTCTGCAATAAATTTGATGGGTTCCCCATAACATCCTAAAATTATGTGTTGTGAGTAAAATCATGAAGTATTTGCCAAAAGGAGACTTTATTGACATTTCTAACCCTCCCTGTTCATTGTGCACGATGAGCATGCTATGTCTGTCATACTTTGATAGATGATCTTAATTCTATTCTAAATGTGTTATTTGTTCCAAATATATGTTAATATCTAAAAAAATTGATAGTGAAACTCGTTTTTAGAGTCAGTTCTTAGGATATATATAATTCACTTAAGTGGAATATCAGGTTTGGAAAATAACTTACACTCTATGTACCTAAAGAGTCAATAACTTTTCCCAATATCTTTCAAAAGTGGTTGTTAAGTTAGGCTTATAAGTTATTAGTATAAAATAACCCATTACTTCCTGGTTAGCATAAATAATATCTTTTAGTGGTTTTTAGGAAATAAAATATGGTGTAATAGTCAATAAATTACATTATTTAATTATATTTTGTGGTTTTCATATGCAAATGGATTGGATCTGTATGAATAGCTTGGACCACGTTCTTGCTGATTGCTTCTGTGTTTAATGATGTATACTGTGGAGAAATGAGTATCTGAAGTTGATGTTGTTTTTACTTCTCTGTAATTAGCTTCTTCTTTCAATGAGAGTATTCAAAAATATTTTTCTTTTCATTTTTTTAAAGGCATTTCCAGGTGGTGATTTCTGAATATTTGACTGGAACATATGGATTTCTCTCTATGTAAATTATCAGATTTTGTATTCACAATTTTCTACCTAATTACTGAAATTGTTTCATTATGCCACTTGTAATGAAGATCCCATTTTTTAACCAAAGCCAGGTTCAGTGGAATATCTAAGGCATGTGTGGGTCTGAAAAAGTTGGAAAGATGGGTTGGGATGTTTTTCCTCTGAGTGATCAAAAGCTTATGGAGAAAAGCTAATAGCTAGAGCATAAAACAGGATTTAGATGAGCTCATTTATTTGAAGGTCAAAGGGAAAGGGAGCAAGGTATTTCTGATCACAGTAGCAAATGTTTGAGATTTCCTTGTGGAGATCACTTATCCATGTTTGAGTCAGAGTCAAGTGCTTGAAATAAATGAAAATTAAAAGAAAGCTTGACTCTAATTTTTATAGTCCTCGGTGCACAAAAACTTGCTGTCAAAGACCTTGCCCAGAGTCTAAACAGGGCTGTTGAGTGATAAATTAATAAGGGTAAGTCAGTTGATAAATAGTTGAATTAATTCAGTAGTTGGATGCTGACTTAGCACACTTGAAAAAGGTAAAGGCACTAGGGCTGGGCATTTGGCAGCATGCGCTGGACCTCAGGGAGCACCTCAGCAGGGCTGGTATCCCAATCTACACCAGAGGTGTCACCCGTGGCCCTTACCTTGACAGTGCCCCCAAGAAACTCACTATCCTTTTAG
This sequence comes from Glis glis, assembly GCA_004027185.1. Lineage (NCBI taxonomy): Eukaryota > Metazoa > Chordata > Mammalia > Rodentia > Gliridae > Glis > Glis glis. Next base: position 46,936 of record PVJS01004682.1, read on the forward strand.
GTGTTGGCAGGAAGAAGAAATAGCACTGCTACTAACTGAATCAGGAGAGGAAGCAAACTGACTGATGGATAGCAGTGTAGAGAGAACGAGCTCTAGAAACTTCTCAAAATTTCCGGAAGTATTGGGAGATTGGGAAATGGAAGTGACAAGTCTTGTGAGATAAAGCTTCATTTTATCTCATGATTGCCCTGTTTTTAATCTCACAAGGAAGGATTAGCAGCGATCACAGGCTGTAGGCACACCAGTTATCTTCTTTAGATTCTATTATTTAGTTGGTCCAAACATTGAGGAGTTGCATATTTATAATCTCCCTCCAACATCTCTTGGTATCTTGTTCTTGCTCTGTTCACAGTTTATTCTTTTGTCTGCTTATTCAATGTCTCACACGTTTACCTTCTACCTCAAGTTTTCTTTAAATTTGCCTTTTGTACTACAGTCAGTTTTATTTAGTTTTAAATACATTCAATTTATTTAAGCTAATATTATATTACCTGTGGCTATTTCCTGTTGTTGAAATATGGAAAATAATGAACAGCTAAAAATTTATAGACTAATTTTAATATATTGTTATTATTATTATTATGTTTACTTTGGTTAAGATCATCATTCTATGTCAATGATAACTAAATAATACTTCTTTTGGTTTTTTAAATTTTAATAACTGATGGCTTTTTGTCCCTATTTTCTGAAAAATGAAAAACTACACAGACAGCAATTTTTGCATACCAACTTGCCTCATGTAATCATAATCACTCTCATTGAAAACAATGCTCAAAATTTGCAAGCTATTATATTTCCCCCCAACATCTTGCTCTTCATTTACCACAATTTATTATTTTCAGCTTTTCCTGACACATTGTTCTTTTTATGTTTTAAAATATACTTTATTGAAGAGTAATTTATGGCACAGTTCACACATTTTAGTGCATGGGGTCTGATGAGTGCATATAACCATATAACCCCATTCCATTCAGTAAGTAGATCCTGTCTGTCACCACAAATAGAGCTTGTGTGATGATTCATCTACCCTAAATCCTCGGCTGCAGGCAGCCATGTCTCTGCATACTCTCCTTAGTATTGTTTTATTTTTTCCTGTTTTTTAGTTTCATGTATATAAAAATATACACTATGAACATTTTTATTTTCATAGGTTTTGCATAGATAAGACTTCATGAAAACAACATAAATTATGGTGATTAATTTTTGATACTAAATCATTCTTATATTTGGTATGGAGCCAACTTACTTATAATGTCTTATTATGTTGTATTTTCAGGGTTCTATTCTCTAAATTTCAAGGATATTTTAAAAATATATTCATTAGGGATATTGGTTTGTAGTTTCCTTTTATTGTTTTCATTTAGCTTTAATGTGAACACAATACTTGCCATCTATGTTGAGTTGTAAACTGCTTTCCTCTGTGTTATTGAATCATTTGTTCAGAGTTGGTATTACTTTTCTGCTCTTGACTATTTTTTGTAGAAAGATATTCACACATCCTTCCAGTTCTGCCAGCTAGATGTCATACAGATAAGAATATAGACATTCCTCAGAGATATTGTGGGTTCAGTTCCAGACTTCCAACAAAAGTAAATATTGCAAAGTGAGTCACATGAATTCTTTATTTTCCAGTGCCTGTAAAAAATTATGTCGACACTATGACACAATACTGTAGTCTATGAAGTGTGTAATAGCATTATGTGTAAAAATGTATAGACCTTAATTAAAAATTACTGTATTGCTAAATATGCTAAGACCATCTGACCTTTCCTTGAGTTATAATCTTATTGTTGGGGTAGGGTCTTTGCTTGATGTTGATGACTGCTGACCAATCAGAGTGTTGGTTGATGAAGGCCAGGTTGTCTGCAGCAATTTCTTGTTTTTGTTTATACATTTATTGGTGCATTATAGTCTCATATCTTAATGTAGTTCATAGCACTAGTGACATTCATGCACTCAGCACTTGGTGAGCTTTTTCCTGGCTCCCTCTCACTCCCCCTTCCCTATACATGATATTGAGATTGGAATTGGTATTCTTACATATGTACATAATGCCAATGGAAGGGTTTCCCTCATTAATTCAGCAATTTCTTGAAATAAGATGATAGTGAAGTTTGTGGCATCGAGTGACAATTCTTTTCATGAAGATTTCTCTGTAGCATGTAATGCTACTTGATAGAATTTTACCAACAGTAGAAATTCTTTCAAAATGAAAGTCAATCCTCTGAAATCCTGCCACTACTTTAACAACAAGGCTTACATCCTATTATACATGTTGTAATTTGAACACTGTTCACAGCATCTTCACCAAGAATACCTTCTGTCTCAAGGAACCACTTACCTTTCTCATTCTTAAGCACTGACTCCTCAACCTTTGAAGTTTTACAAGGAGGCAGCAATGCTGGCACACCTTCAGGCTCGACTTCTGATGCTAGTATGCTTGCTATTTCTACCATATCTGCAGTTACTTTCTCTACTGAAGTCTTGAACCCATGAGAATTGGATTAGCTTCTTCCGACCTTCTGCTAACATTAATATTTTCACTTCCCATGAATAACCACTGCTCTTAATAGTATCTAGAATGGTGAACCCTTTTCAGACGTTTTCAATTTACTCTGCTAGGGCTATCAGAGGGATCACTAGCAATGGCCATATAGTATATTCCTTAAGTATTAAGACTTGAAAGTCAAAATTACTCCTATATCCATAGGCTGCAAAATTCACATTGTATTAGCAAATGCTATGGTTTGAATGGGACAGTGTCTCCCCAAAGTTCCATGTGTTAAAGGCACTATTGAAAGTACTGAGGATCTTCAGGAAACAAGGCCTTGGGGATGTCCTTAGGTCACTGGGGTGTGCAAATGTTTGAAGGACATTGTGGAACTCTGAGACCTTCCTCTTTCTTGCTGCTTCCTAGCCCCAAGGTAAATAGTTTTGTTCTGCCTAGAGCCACTGATCGTGGAATAGGACTTCTAGAATCATGAGCTAAGTAAATATATTATCTTTATAAGTTAATTTCCTCAGGTAACTCATTGTGGTAATGGAAAACTCACCAATGACAGCAAGCATGAAAACAATATGAATTTAATTTTCCTTCCCTATCAGAGCTCTTGAGCAATCTGTGCATTGTCAATAAGCATTGATACTTTGAAAGGAATATGTTTTTTCTAGGCAGTCAGTCTCAACAGTGGGCTTAAAATAGTCAGTAATCATATTATGAACAGGTGAGCTGTCATCCAGCCTTTTCCGTTCCACTTACAGAGCACAGGTATAGTAGATTCAGTTTAACTTGTAGCATCCCTAGGATTTTTTGGATGGTAAATGAGCATTGGCCTCAAATTAAAGTTACTACCTGCATTAAGCTGCATTCACCATTTAGAAGAGAGTCAGCCTGTCCTTTGGAGTTTGAAGTGAGGCATTAACTTCTCCTCTCCAGGTATGAACGTCCTAGATGGCATCTTGTTGCAATAGAGGGCTGTTTTGTCTACACTGAAATCTTCGTTTAGGGTCACCACCTTCATCGATTGTGTTGGGTAGATCTCCTGGATGATGTGCTCTCAATCAGCCCTGCTGCTTCCCATAGCACTTTTACATTATGGAAATGGCTTCTCGATTTAAACCACAACACCAACCTCTGGGAGCTGCAAACTTTTCTAACCTCACTTCTCTGAGCCTTCAGAGAAGAAAGGAGAGGTGGAGCCTTGGCCAGATTTCAGGTTTGGGCTTCAGGGAACATTATGTCTGGTTTGACCCTCTGTCAGATCACTAGAACTTTCTCCATATCAGCAAGAGGGCTGCTTTGCTTTCTTATCATCTGAGTGTTCAGTGAGATTGTAAGGCCTTCTCATTTCCTGATGCAATGGAATAGAAATGCCCACCAGTCTCTTTAGGATTAAATGACCTCTCTAATACACAAAATGAAGCTCCACAATGACCTACTTATGCAATCACAAACTGGTGAGACATGTCACATTGCTCCTTGGCACTGCTGCATAACTCTGGCATGTGCAAACCTGATGAAGGTGATGAGGAACCCGGCGGCGCCTGGCTTTGATCTCTGCACAAGAATAACTGAAGATCCAAATACAATGTATGGTGCATCGCAACCAATTAAGGATGCAAAATTAATGAAGAAATAATGCTTACGGGCATGTACATGAAGGTTAGAACAGTGACCTTTTGCTCCCGAGACATTATTTAACAAATGGTAAGTTGACAGCATACATGGATTACAAAATCGAGCTCTTGAGCATACGAATGTCCATGTGGTGAGCCATGGAACCAGCACTGTTCCCCAGAAGGGGCACAGCAAGGTGCAGCCTGGTGTGTAGGCATCAAGGATGAGCATCAACAATAGTGAAAGTGAAAAGAACCAAAAACAACTGAAAAGCAATCTGCGCTTCATCATGACTGAGTGCTAGAATTTCTAAATAGCGTCAGTGACAAAATACTCCTCCCCCCAAAATAATTGAGTTTAAGGTTTAATCAGTTATTATGAGTACTGCTTGGTTTTAGTGGTATGCATACAAGCTTCAGAACAGCATATTTTTATTAGCTATTCTTCCATAAACACTATATTATACATGAAAGTCAGCACGCAGACACCTCAATTATACTGCCAGCTCCTGTAAATACAGACTAGACAACAAACTTTGTTCAAGCTAGGTCCTTCAGGCCTTGGAAACATGAATGCTCCTTCTTAAATGACCCAAGCCCCTGTAGATACTATTAGTACAAACGTGTACTAATATTTTGTAATTTCCTAATATTTACATTCTGTTGCTTCATGAGAAAGAACATTTGAAAAGTAAAAAATTAATTTAAAAATTATTCAATCAACTTGAAATAAAAATATTGGTAATTCTGGCTACAGGCAATATTTGCATGAATATTGCAAATGTCCCAAGCCCAGTGCCCTGGCCCTGATTTGGACAAAAATCTCTGTGATGTGTTGACTGCTGTCACAGCACTCAGCAGCAACTGGTTTCTAGGGAAACGTCAACCACCAGCCCTCTGTCCAGGAGAAAGCCCTAGTGGGATGCGTCATCGCAGTCCCAGAGCTTGGGAGTTCAACTCAGGCTGCCCAAGTGTAGAAGAGAGTTTTATTTCGAGCAGAATGGCAAATTTGAACAAATTCCTGCCTGGGGTGGCACATGTGACTTTGACCTATAAGTTAATGTCTCATTTAATTTCCATGAATTAGTCCCAAGAGGTAATGGACCAAAAAAGTGGTTGGGCGCTGAAACTTTCAGACAGTGTTTCACAGGAAGTTACTGGGATGCATCTTATCTGTACTGATTCTGGGTTGTGTGCATTCATAGGAGACACCCAAGGGCTTTCCAGCCTCATAGATGAAGGCAATAGAAACAGATAGGAACTGTTCCTGGGCCACCTGTCAGGCAAAAGGAATCTGTCACAATGTGATTCAAGGGTTATTTTTAACTTGATTTTTGAAAAAAGACTCCTGAAAAGCTAGAGTTTGTCATACTGGTCCTGCCTTGTGGGCTGGTATGTACCTAATACTTATTTCTGTATCTGAATAACCTCCTAGAGACTTAAAAATAGAAAAGCATAGGTCTAATTTATCTGGACATTATATTGGTTGCAGTATAACACAATTAAGAAAACATGAAGCAGAGAAAAAGTTGCCTGGAATCACAGTATAAAAGGGTCAAAGTTTCTTGAGGCTGTTTGGCTTAAAGGTGTTTTAAAAACACATACATAGTTATTATCATCTCATACTCAAGCATGAAAATACCCACATTCCTGATGTTTACATTTTTTTCCTTATAGAATCTGCTGCCGTTTTAAAGTCTCCAAACTTCCCCTTTGTCTTTCTACACTTATCCCTGTGAAATATGTTTCCTTAAACCCTACGCAGATATGCATAGCGTTTGTACACATACTTTCATCGTCCTACTCCTATTCTAAAAGTATAAACACCTTTTAAAATGAATATGCATTTGACACATAGACAGTGCTGCCTACAGAATTTACAGGTCCCAGTGAAAAATAAAGTCATCTTTCCTGAAAACTCCCTGCTCGGTGCCTGAATTGTGGGTGGGTGAGAGCCACTGGGGAGTTGTTCCTCAAATATGCCATGGGATGGAACGGCCTTCCTAGCCTTCTCACCCCAAATGCCCCACCACTCCTCTGAACTCAAGTCGCCAAGGCACACAGGAGTAGCAGCAGAGTGTGCCTGTCCTTCCCTCATACCCCTAAAACTCTCCAGTGGAAGAGCCCTTCACTTCTCTGTGTGGAGACAGAAATGGCCAGAGAGACGGGACAGGGACAGGGTGGCCTGGTAGGCAGTTCAGCCTTCAGCCCGGAAGCTGAGGCAGGGAGGTTGTGAGAGTTTGGACCACATGTGAGGCCCCAAGACTCCGGCATGTTCCATTGTTCTGTCAGAATTAAGTAAAATTCAGAATTAGATAAAATTATAAGGATTTCAAGACTGTGACCACAAGACACTAACTCTAGCATGGGGTCCTGGGTGACAGTATCAGTGGCACCCTATGAAGGAATCCATATTTATATCCTCCATGTATTAGTAATGCTGGCCTGCCCTCACATACAATCCCCAGAGCATGGAGATCAGATCCAGTAATGAATATCTCAGAGAGTTCTCACTTCAAGCTTAAACACATGCTTGCTCCAATCCCCACGAACGCCAGGATACAGGCTCCCACTTGCAGGAAAACTGGTATTAGTGTAGTGAGTAGCGGACACTGACACCATCTCTCCATGACTGAATATAAGACCATGCTGTCACCCCCAGCAAGAACAGTGTAGCTCTGAACAACGTAAGTGGTGCTCAACGTTTTTACGTACCTCCATGTCATTCACAGCGTAGCACAATTTTCTGAAACGCAAGTGAGGATAACAACAAATACATGGCCTCCACATTCCTTCTCCACGGACATTTTCCAGCCTCTGATTTCAGGAGCTACATTCTTCTAAGGTATGACATGCTGTAGACAGACATTCTTGATACCTTTTTATTGTATCCAAATGAATATTTTTTTCTTTATAGCTTTTGCTTGGTAATCCTCGTTTGGCACTGCAAAATCATACTATAAATTTATTTTCTTGGGAAAGCCATTTAAATATTTCAAGAGAACTAAAATATCTTCTTTAGATGAAAGTGTTTTATATTTACTAGCTGAGAGAAAAATCAGTTAATTCCTTGGTTAACAATTATCATCTCCTCTTTGTCAGTTTAGAAAGATAAAAGGGATTTACAAAAGAGATATTGCTCCTGCTCTTAGAGAGACTGCAATATTCTTAGTTAGACAGATGATTCTTTAAACAAAACAAGTAAGAGACATGAGCTGATGAGCTGGGGGTGGGGCACCAGGGGTTACTTAAACAAAGAATATGCATATCTTTTTTTTTTTTTTTTGGTGGTGGTACCTGGGATTGAACCCAGGGGCACTCTACCTCCAAGCTATACCACCAGCCCTATTTTTTATTCTTTTAATTTGAAACAGGGTCTCACTAAGTTGTGGAGGGTCTCACTAAGTAGCTGAGGCTGGCCGCGAACCTTTGATCCCCCGTCTCAGCCTCCCAAGAACTGGGACTACAAGTGTGTACCACATGCATATCTGATCCACAAATATCTGAGTTTCACCCAGGTAAAATTTCTGGCTGTGAACAAGGAGTGCTGCAGGTAAGAGTGTAGCTTTGTATGCTTTTACCTAAGGAATCTCTTTTTCCTTGCAGGGAAATTAAGGTCATTTGCTAAGAAAGAGAAGAAAATATTTGAGTGTGAAGAATAAATATAAAAGAGTTGCTGGGTAGAAAGGGAGAGAGAACTGTCCTGCAAATTGAAGTCACTGAGTACCAGGGTGGCCCTGGCGAAATAACCACCATGAATTCACAAGGGCATAAATCTGGGCTAGAATTGAATTCTCCAAGGATGCTCAGCCGCAGTGCTTGAAGAATACAGCCACATCCACCAGGATGGAAGTTCCGCAAGCACTCTGCTGGGAAATGACCCAAAGTCTTGAGATAGAGAAAAAGTTGAAGGGCCAGGAGTGTAGGAATCTCCACGATAAAATGGCTTGGGAAAATTGAAATAAGTATAGATGTGTGTGTGTATACATAGACATATATATCCACACATACAGAAATATGAAGCATATATAATACATATACACACAAAGATATGAAGAACAGAGAATGTTGGGATAACACTGGAGAATGTTTTATTTCTATTTCAGAAGTAGGAAAGCAGTTCTGGTAGAAAAGATGTGCTGTGTGCCCACAGTGGCATGCCACTCAAATGGATTGCACAGGACTGCTGGGAATGAGGGGGCTAGGATTCAAGGGGAAATTGATAATTGCAGAGTAAGCCGGAATCTCTTCTATAGTTATTCACCAATGCTGTGATCCGGTCACCTGACCTGATTTTCTTGTTAACAGGATCCCTCTGGCTGCTGTACTGAGAATAGGTTGAAAGAGGTGAAGGGTGAGAAAGACAAATCCTCTGGCTGAGAATCCAGTCTTCCCTGGAATGAGAAGTATTCTCCATAATAACAAGGGAGAAACCAGTGTTTGTGGGCTAGTATCCAGGAAGGCACCCGGACATCAATTTTCTCTGGGAAGTAAAGAGTAAGCTTTTCTAATGAGCTGGATGTGGTGGCACAGTCTCGTAATCCCAGGACTTCGCAGGCTGAAACAAGGGGGTCACAGGTTCAAGACCAGCCTCAGCAACTTAGTGAGACTGTCAGCAACCTAGCGAGACTCTGTTTCAAAACAAAATAAAACAACAATAAAAGGGCTCAGTGTATATCTCAGAGGTAAAATATCCCTAAATTCAATCAATAGTACAGCTCCCCCCTCCCAGGAAAAGGATTTTCTACTGAATAAGGATGGGGGAATCAGTGCTGTGTGTTGGAAGTAAATACGTAAGAGATGAAGTATCAGAGAAGGACTGAATAGGGAAAGACATCACAATTATTGGACAGAATTCAGAACTGTGAAATTAAAAAGTTAACCTTTTACCATTCTTAAACAATTCACTCTAATAACATTAGCTTCCAGGGTATAGGAAGTGGAATCGTGAAAGATATAAATTTAAGTCAAGTTTTCATTGCCCTATCAAGGAATAAATGCAGTCTTGGTTGTGGATAATGTAAGTGGGATAAGAATTGAACATTTAATTTGAATATGATAAATTAAATGGGACATGCAAAATAAATGAGGTGGTGGTTAGTAACTGGTGGCAAGTCATTGCTTTGAAGATGGTTTGGAGCTAAACTTTTGACAGGGTCGTAGCATGGAGGGGTGACATGAAAAGACTGGAGCCAGTAGGAGGTTTGTGCAATTTTAGAAATAATGTTCTGGGGGACTTGAATGGGTACTGATCATGGCCCAGGGTGTAACCATTGGAATGAGTGGGTAAGACAGGGAGGAGGGCAAGTTAATTGGATGAGATGAGTTGAAAGCCTGAAAGGCTGGATTCCAAAAAGCCATCGATAGGAATATGTAAGTGATGAAGAGAGAATAGTGATGTCATATTTGTAGAGAGAGTGAACTGGGAGTTTAATTTCTACAGTCCTGTGCAAATTCCCAGACATCTGATAGCATGTCGCAATTTTATAAAATGCACCTTGTTGAACTGAGGATTTGGTTTCCAATGAGGAGCTTTGGTTAATTTAGGCTAAGCGTGTGCATTGTCCAACTCAAAGCAATGCCCTCATTTCCCGAGATGCCTGAGAGCGAGACGGCAGTGCACTCACTAAACCCACGATGCTAATCAGATGTGACTGGCTATCGATTGTGAGTTACTGCACAGCAATGGAAATGCGTGATTATACAAAGAGACTGGCTGCGTGCATCGCTCTGAATTTCTTTCTGCTTCAAAGACTATAAATTAATGGTGTCTGATTAACTGGGCAATCTATTACATGAATTATTACCAACTCAAACGATGTTCCAGAGGTCAGCTTCAAATTAGCAAGTGAACGCTACGCGCATCTTGTTGCTTCGGTGAAACGCCAACATGGTAGAATGAAATAACGTCAAGCTCAGGCTGAGCTGTCAAAGGAAGGAAAAGTCTTACCAAAGTTAGAGATTTCTAACTTAACACTAGAAATAATCAACAAATCAAATCAATGTATAGTGTCCATGTTTTGCAAATCACAAAAAGGTTAAAAGATAGGATTCAGAAAAATTCGCTTCCTAATTTAAAAAATGTTATGAAACACTATGTCAAGGGCAATAATGTTCCTATAAAATATTTATAGTCAATTTCACAGACTCTCATTATTTAATACTTTTTTAGATTTGAATCTAATATAGAATCACTATAGAAAAGTTGTGACGTTAAAAATGGTTTTGACAACTTTTTGTGGGATCACTCAAAGATAAAGACAATGGCTACTGCCATGTGTTTTCCTAGCAGTTTTTGGTGTTGTTACGGTTTGGGTTGAGATAAAATGCATGTGTGATTATCTGTCCTGCTGCATGCGGGCAACATGGCAACATCAGCAAAAGCTAGGCCATTAAAGTCGCTCGCAGGATCACAGTCACCGAAACAAGTTCTCAAGACACACGAGTTGGCCCTTTGGTGCTGAAACATAGACAGGGAGATCAGCGGGACAGACAATCAAGATGTAATTTCAAACCTTATACATGATAGCATCCTCGTTTCAAATGAGTTTCAAATTAACAAGATAGTTTAAGGAAAATATCTCAGATTCATTCCTTACATCAAAATGAATTAATTCCATAGGAAAAAAGTTAACATGTCAACATGAAATTTCTGAAAAATAAATTACTACAACATCTTAGTATTTTGGAGACTGAATGTGATGCAGAACCTAAGGCTTAAAAAGAAAAGGTTTATGAATAAACATTTATTTATTTTTTTGTAAATAAATTTTAAATAATTGTTAATAAACAAAGATGTTAAGCACTATGTTCTGAGGAAATAGCTAGGAAAACATTTTTCACAGTTGAAATACTTTGTCATCAGTAAACCTGCAGTGCAAGAAACAGTATAGGAAGTCCTTGAGGATGACATAAACGAAGTGCAAAGATGACAGACACACACCTGGACCTGCGGACCTGCAGAAAGAGGAGGAACCTGTGCAGGTGGCAGGTGTTGCTTCGAGGTTGATTGGCACTGATTTAAACTGGCATACTATAAACTATCAGCTACTCACTTAGTCCATTTGTATTGCTGCAAAAATAAACCACAGACTAAGTAATTGATAAGTAATAGAGATCTATCTCCCGCAGTTCAGAAGGATGGGGCCCCAAGATCAAGGCACCAGGAGGCGCATGGTTCTGGGTGGGCTGCTATTTTCTGTGTATGGGCTGGCATCATGCCTCTCCATCTTCCAGAGGGAAGTCGCCTGTCCTCGCAGGGCAGAGGATGGGGGACATCAGCCTGCCAGTCTCTTCATGAGGGCTTCATATATCATGAATCCCCTCCTAATGTCCCTTTTTACCACTATCAAGCTGGCCATTTCAACCCAACATGTGAATTTCAGGGAACACATTCATTCCAGAGTAATCACTAAATATATAATTAAACAAAATGAAGTGTCCTTAATAAAAATGAGATACAAAACTGGTCAATTTTACATTAAAATTACTAGATACATATGATTCTTTTCTAATTTGTGCAGCACTGCTCCTAATGTATAATCTTAGAAAGAACTAAAATGTCCACTCATGAATTGGGCCATGGGTTGTACAGCATTGTTAAAATGTGTTTCCATCTAAATTTCTGAAACAAAAAAATAAAAAGTCCTATTCCTCCTTCCACTGGTAGGATCAAGCTTACTAAAGAAATATAAAGTCAGAAAGAACTTTCCCCAATATTTATTTTGTGGAAAGGATTATTGTGTAGCCATTTCATTTTCATATGTGAAGTTCGAGCATATGCATATTTATGTAGCCAGACAGTGATAAATTTGTTTTGAGAGGCAATTTATCTGAAATCAGAATGGCTCACTCTTATGGGCATAGTTTATGGCTACTTAGCATTGCTTTGATGTTTGCTTCTCTGTATTGATCAAAGAAATATACATTTACTGTCCTCATTCAATAATCTTTATACAGTCATTTTTCATGTGTCAACTTACTCATAGGTAAGTCAAATCCAAACACACTGGACTTAACGTACAAATACCGGACTTCCTTTCCACGTCAGGCAAGGACTGGAGTGTGCTGTTTCTCCCATTTCCACCTCGGAGCTACACCCCCGGCCTGTTTTAAATTTTGTTTTTTGAAATAGGGTCTTGCTAGGTTGCCCAGAGTCTCACTAAGTTGCTGAGGCTGGTCTCGAACCTATGATTTTCCTGTCTCAGTATCCCAAGTATTAGGATTACAGGTGTGTGCCACCATACCAGGCTCAGTATTTCCTTTAAATACCATCAGTGTTTATATTTTAAGCAGGTGACTGCTATGCGGTCCAGAACTACATTAAGATCCTTTGAATTATCTTTTCAAATAAAGAACTCACATCAGGTTTCCTTTATTCTGATATTTCATTATAAATCAGTCTCATAAAGTAATATTTGTGAAAGAATAGTCAGGCCTCCGAGATTAAAAACCATTGATAATAAATAAATGGATAATATTTTATAGAAATTCATATTCAAATTAAACAGGTATTTATATAACAGAGAATTTATCCCTTAATAAACCATTACCATCTCAAGAAATATAAAGTACAACGCACTTGGAAATTGTAGATGATCTTGATAAGATGAACTGAGAAGGGAATAAAATAGAGGCCAGGGCTTAGGTTGAAAGACCAGATATCTCTCCAGCATGTTGATTCTTGCTGCCAGGATTTTTGCTTGTGCCTGAACTTGGGTCGGACTCAGGATGTTGCCCTCTGTGTCTCTACAGAACAATTAGGTACCTATATGTTCATCATCCACCTGCTGAGTCAATACAATGAACTTATTGATCCTAGTAGGTGAAATTCAATTCCTTTTACTTCTGTAATGCCAAGTCTATCAATTTGAGGCAGGAACTCTTAAATTCTAATTAAACCTCATTTGTGAATTTGGGGGTTCAATATATGAATAGGTTCTTTTACATTATAAAGAGGTTTTTGATTGTTGCATACCTGTAATCCCAGAACTTTGGAGGCTGAGACAGGAGGATCACAGGTTCAAAGCCAGCCTCAGCAATTTAACGAAACATTCAGCAACTCGAGAGATCCTATTTAAATATAAAAAAAAATAGACCTGTACATATAGCTCAGAGGTAGACATGCTCTGGGTTTAACCACCAGTCCAACAACAACAATGAAAGAAATAAATAAATAAAATGCAGATGTATGATTAGAATACAAATCCTTCTGAAAAAATAAATATATTTTTTCCAAGTTTCCAGCATGTTTAATTTAGAATAAGTGAGAAAGAGAGTGTAACTATTATTTTAAAAAAGACTTATTGCATGATTGGATGCAATATATTCAAGCCTATACTTCCTTTTAAGTGTATATGAGTTGTTTCTGAGTTCTGTTTCATGTGTAAGCGATCCTAACCTGTCTAGCACAATGCTCTGGTAGTACGTAGTTCCCATTCATTTGTTCTATAAAATGGAGTTTTAAAAATTATGTGGAACTGTGGAGGACTTCTAAGTACTTTGTTCCAGTCAGCATTCTTGCAGCTACAATCTAAAATATTGACCACATAACTTAGAGGAAAGATTTATTTTCTTACAGTTTCGGGTTCAGTCCATGTGAGGCTGGGGACAGTGGATCTCAGGGCATGGCGGAGGGAGGCAGGGAGAGAGCACGTGGGCTGTGCTCCTCACATCATGGAGGCCGGAAGCAAGACAGAGAGCAGGGGGAGGAGGAACCATATATAATCCCCAAGGCCACACCCCCAGAAATCCACCCTCTCCTGCCACACCCTGTTGTCCAAGGCCACCACTCAGATGGGTTTATTCACTGCTGGGATTATAATCCTCATGACTCAATTACATCAGCTCCAAACATTAATAAATGAGTTCTTGAGGGCACATTTTATATCTAACTATAACATATTTTTGAATGTTTTTAAAAGAACTCTGTCTAACATGGACATTCAGTGTATTCCTCTGTGAAGAATGAAAGGCCTATATAGCAAAGCTTTCCTTATGAGAGTCATTTTTAATGTTTTACCAGACGAATAAAGGGCCTACTAAGCAATCTCATCCAAATACAATTCCAGTAGGGGAGTTTGGAGCTCCAGCTACCAGTGAGTGCTGATTACTACCATGGGGTCCTTTGCCTGCAGCTGCCCATGTAGGGGAAGACCTTAGCTGGCCAGACCTTGTGTGGGGACCACAGAGGAGTATGGCAGAAAAGGGACTTAGGCACTTGGCAAAGGAAATTTTCTATGTGGCCCAAGATGTTGTTATGAAGGATCATAGAAGACTTTATAAATGGCCCTAGAAGTTTGCTGTGGTGTCCTTTGGGTTTAAAATAGCCACGACACGAAGACTTCTGCATGAGATGAGTGAAGGTCAGGAGTGGCCCGTGTCCACTGGCCTTCCTCCCAACATCAGACGTTTCTGCAGTGAACACCCAAAGCTAACGTGCCTGTCACACAAATGCCCAGTGCCCCTCACCTGTGGTGGCAGCTGCAGGGTGTGAAGGGCAAGTGAGCTAACTCCACAGTGTTGCTGATACTGAACAGCTACCCTGAGAGTTCTCGTCCAGAGCACACACGGGAACCAGAAAGAAAGTAACAACAGGACTCCAAGAACCACAGGACTCCCCTGCAGCAGAGGTTGACACCAATGATCAGGGAGGTGTGAATTAAACCAGTTGTTTCAATACCTAAAAAATGGGGATGTTTACTTGCCTATACCTACTACTTAAGCATCAAATCATTGTTAATAAATGACATTCCACAGTATGGAATAACACTCTGTGCCTCAGCCACCTTTTAAAAATTCTTTATATTTTGTTCACTTTGCCAAATACTTATCAAGGAATGACTTCAAAGGCAATGGATGGAGAGGTCATACAGGTTATAAAAATGGCTACTTCTTCTCAGAGATTGTTTTAGAGTCTTCAATAAACCAAGATAAATTTATTATTCACTTGACTAACATTGATTTTTTTCTTTGCAAATTGCATTCCACCAATTCATACCACATATTTTGTAAAATGTATTATCTATCACCATCAGATTTAAAGTACACTATATATAGTATTATACTTGTCTCCACTATGACAATTCTAATTCTAGCCACATCTTTGGAAAGGAAATGCTGTGAGTACTTGCTGGTTTAGACATTTTTAAAGAAATAATGTAAAATGAATATTCTAAAAGATGTTCAATAAAATAAAGCATAAATTGAAACTTTAAAAGTGTGTTCCAGATATATTCATACTTTTTCCAGGAATAGTAAAAGGGGATTTATTAATTAGTTTGGCATCTACTCGCTGTTCTACTCATTTCCATAACTGGACCATGTTTCAACCAGACATGATTAGGAAGGACTTAGAGAATACCGACTGTCTTGCAAACTAGACTCTCCATATTTGAGTAATGTTTTAGGGCAATATTTAATCTTATGTGATAAGGAGGTTGGCGAAATTACAGTGGGACACTAAAAGATATTAAGGCAAAAACAATAAGTATAGGAAGATGAATCTGTGGCATATTTTGATTTTGAAAAGAAAACTTAATTAGAAGTTCACAAAGATACTATCAGAACTTCCAGCATCTACTGATGGTATAAACACCCAGAAAAAAAAATTGTCTTTTTCATTAAAATTTCACGAAGAAAATGGATGATACACAAGTGTGTAACTTTCTTTATTCAATCAGAGAGCTGGAGTTTCAGGGTACTTAAATAGCCTGATATCTAAGGAAAGAGAGCTGCCTCCTAGCAGGGATGATGTGTAACCTCAGGCTGGACTGTGGCCAAACAGAGAAAGAAGAGGGTGATGAAATCTGTAAGTAGATAAGAAGAACCTACCTAAAAATTTTGGTGGATTTCAAAGACCACTCGTGGACGAAATAATGAATTTTGATTCATACCTCACATTTAATATGAAAATTAACTCAAAATGGATCAAACACTTAAATATAAAATCTTAAATTGTGAAATTTTTAGAAGAAAACATATTAAAAATTAATTTTTGCCCTTGGGCTAGATGTGAATTTCTTTGTTACAAACCCAAATCATGATCCATGAAACAAGAAAAGTAATATGCTGGACTTCATTAAAATTCAAATATTTTGAATCTAACTGAGCACAGCAGTGCACACCTGTAATCCCAGTACCTGGGAGGCTGAAATAGGAAGATCACAGCTTCAAGGCCAATGTACAGAAACTTAGCAAGAGCCTGTTTCAAAATAAAAAAATAAGAGCTGGGCATGGTGGTGCATGCTTGTAATCCCAGTACTTGGGAGGCTGAGACAGGAGGATCTGAGGTTTGCAGACAGCCTCAACCACTTAGTGAGGCAACTTAGTGAGACCTTGTTTCAAAATAAAGAATAAAAAATAGGGCTTGGGGTTTATCTCAGAGGTAGAATGCCCCTGGGTTCAATCCCCTTCACCACAAAAAAAAGAAAAAGAAAAAAGAAAACAGGGTCTGGATGTAGCTTGGAGGTAGAACCTCCTAGGTTCAATCCCCAGTACCACACACAATGTATAGGTTAACTCTCAACTCACTTGATGATAGATAGATGATAGATTGATAGATAGATAGATGATAGATAGATAGATAGATAGATGATAGATAGATAGATGATAGATAGATGATAGATACATAGAACTTTATCATCTATCCACATATATATGACACTATTAAAAAGTGAAAACAGATAAAAAATGAAGAGAAAATATATGCATAATATTTCTGACCACAGATTTGTATTCAGAATCAACCAAAAATCCAAAACAAACTATAGTAGTTATTGAGGTGGGGCATGTAAATGACCATGAAGTATAACTGGGGAATTTTTTGGTGATGGAGCTAGCTTATATCTTGATTATATGAGTAGTTACATGCATATATACCTTGTAAAACATAGAACCATACACTAAAATGGTTGTATTTCACTGCATGTAAGTTATGCTTTCATAAACCTGACTGGAAAAAGAAAAAAAAACAATAAGACCACTGCAAAAAATTGACATGTATATTATGGAAGGAAACACATTACATATTAGCAAGTTTATAAAAACTTGAATAATTAATCTCTTTCTGATTCTCCCACATATAAAGAGTGCTACAAACTGAATTTCCCTTCAGAGAGAGCAAGGCCTTGCTGTGCACCAGACTGGGGCAGGGGGAGATCTTTGGAGAAGGCTACCAAGAAAAATCTGGAACTGCCCATGGTTAGGCCTGAGAAATCAATCACCAGTTTTTAACCAAAAACTGTACTCCTCAGGCTGAAGCCTCTTTTCAAATATCCTGTGATGCCTCTTTGACTGGAATCTTTTGAGTCCTACTGTACATAGTTGTTTTCAAGTTTGATACCACGGTGCTCTGATTTCATTCCCTGCTGTGGGGAATAGTAAGCCAGTGGAACATGGAAAATTATGGTTCTCCACATGCAGACACTCACTGAGAATACATGAGCAAGTGCAGATGTTTCCAGGTTGATCCATGGGGTAGTGCGGAACTACAAAGGAGAGCAATGTAGACTTATCCTAGTGGCCTTGGACCAGTTATGTGATCTTGATTCAAATTCATCTTATGAGAATTGATCATTCCCAGGGTGTCTTACAACTTGTGGAATAAAATAACACAAAGGATGGAGAGGACCTGGAATCACAGGGTAATGGGATCATGCTGTTAGAATTCAATTTCTCCATCCATGTCTTCACCCCCACCAGAGAGGTGTCTCTTCACTCCTTGGGGTCACCTTCTAGTAGACACAGCTGCTCTTTCACAATTATATCTTGTGATACACGGTTTCCTGTGTATGGATTTAGGCATGGAGTGGAAAGTGGTACATTCCTGACCTAAAAAGGAATGTGGTTGGAAAAGGGAACGAGTGAAGACTTTAATCAGAGAAGGAAAGAGAGTCATAGAGAACTGAACCAGTCAGAGAAGTTTCCTCGTTTGGAAGGTTCCTTGTTTAGAAGGCCCTAGCGCTTCTGCTGTTTTGATGAGTCTCATAAAAAAATATGAACTAAAAATAAAAATTGCATGCAGAATCTAGAAATGAGTCCTTGACTGTAAGAAAAGAATAATGAAGGTTGTGCTTCATGAACTTCATGGTAAATCTGGTCCTGAAACAAAAACAGTATAACTAAGTTTGCAATTCAGGCTACAACAAACACTGCAGTACATCACCCATAATTCTCCTACCAAGCCATCTTTTTTTTTATTCCACATACATTACCCATGGGAAAATAGTCAAGAGGTACAGTGGATGGGGGGCTTTAAATTGATATTTTTTCAATTAACAGAAGAAGAAGAAAGAACTAGGAAAAACAGGTATTAATCTAAATTTTGTTCTTTTGTGTATGGGCATATGGGAAGATGCTTTTAATATAAACTCATTTTAATCCTCATCAAAACCTATGGTATTTAATTTTCCCTCCCATAAAAATACCGAAACTAAAGTTGAAAGATGTTGAAGATTTGTCTGAGGTTACATGGATCAAATGGGGAGACGGCAACTAGACTTGGGTCCTTTGGATTCAGAAGCAACTCTCTCAGTGAGAACCAATGGAAAATGGGATTCTTCAGGAAGCAGAGTCCTGGTGAATTACCACAGCCTTCAAAACCGGGAAAACAACATGGGAAAGGGAATCCAGGAACTGTGAAATTGGATTGGGAAAATCCAGTGTCATGCGTGCTATGGAATAAACTGACCCATGGTCCGCAAGGCAAGGGAAACTTGTCTGAGACCCTGGGCCACTGCTCTGGAACCCTTTCACATAAGCATATTCTTCACTGAATACTGTGAAGTTTTTTCCTTCCATCCATCCTTAAACAGCCCATGTGTCTTTAACATCTAAAATGTCTCATTTGTCTGACAAGTTTACTAAGAGAGTATGTCTCTAATTATCACAATAGATTGAATTTCAAAGGCGATTCGAATATATTATTCTAACATTTGGACTTTTTGGTAAAGTTAGTTTTTCCCTTGGGACACACACACACACACACACACACACACACACACACGAATAGACACAGGATTCCTGAGAATTTATGAAATTAAAAAATTGCCACTGGTGCACGTTATACAATCCTGCCCATTTTGGGTCTGATTAGATCTAGCTATAAATTAAAAATACATACTGCATTATGCAAAAATAATAAATATACCTTTAGTAATATCATTTGAAGCCTTTATGTTGTGCCACACACTGTGATATATGGGTCAATGCTTTCAAAGTCCCTTGAAGGTGGTGCTATTACCGTTTTATAGAGGAAGAAACAGTGGCTTAGAGACACAAATTAGCTTGTCCGTGTTCACACAATTATAGGAGAGGGGAATGTGACAAACTGTTCCAGAAATTCTGAGACAAATATTTTTGTACCAGGATTGAATTTTCTTTAATATATATAAAGCTAACCAGAACCCAGACATCCTAAAAATGTCTTTATAAAAATAAAAATGGAATGCCAGGTTCTTTTGAACTTTAAACATCCCAGAGAGAATTGCATATGTTTTCTAATGTTGAAAAATATGAACTCATTCTATTTTTTATTTAACAGCTATTAGAATGGTAAAAATGAATAACATTCTAATAGTTTCCAAAAAATTCAACATAAATAGATCTTATAGTAAATATTCACCTTTTTACTTCCTTTGAAAGATTATCTCAAGAGCTTTATTTTTGGTTTTTAATCAGACAAATCTTTTCTTGGTCTTACACTAGTGAGCTCCCCGTAGATGAGAATTATAGCCCAATAGATTTGCAAGAGTGAAATCTATCCTACTGGCTAGACCTGCTAGGAATTTCCTGAGAGTCCATCTGAGCGTGCTTATGTTTACTTTGAGTAAGCCTGTTTTATACATAGCAAAAAAATGTTTGGAGGCAAGACCAGTCTGCATTCTTAGACATCAGGGTAATGGTTATTCTTGTCCAGGAGCAGGAACTGGAAGGGTAAGCAAGGAAGCTTCCAGGTTCTTTCGCTCAATCTGCTGCTGGTTACCTGAGAGAGTTCAGCTTTACAAAATTCATCTAGGCCTATTATTGACACATTGAGGTATTCATTGGTATTTTACTTCTCTGTATTTATATTAAATTTCAATTAAAAATTGTAAAATTAAAAACATCCCTTAAAAACTTAAAATGATAATTTTGATAGATTCCCTAGAAAGCTAGGTGGCTCATTAAGAGGGAGATATAGAAACTTTTTTGACATAGAACACTTAATAATTCACTCAAACTGCAACATTATTGGTTTTTACATCTAAATATAGACTCTGCATGACTTGATTTTTCCCCAAATTTATTGATTTGACCCCAAACCTTGTTGACTCTGATAGTCTCCTTTAAAAATTAAATTAATAAGCTGGGTGTGGTGGCACATGCTTGTAATCCCAGTACTTGGGAGGCTGAGACAGGAGGATCTGGGTTCGTGGCCAGCCTCAGCTACTGAGTGAGGCCCTCTGCAACTTAGTGAGACCCTGTTTCAAAATGAAAGAACAAAAAATAGGGCTGGAGGTGTAGCTCAGAGGTAGAAGCCTCTGGGTTCAATCCCTAGTACTGCAAAAAATAAATCAATAGACATATAACTGAAACAATTTTAGGATATTACAGTTTGTCTCTAAGTTTTTAAGTAGAAGTGACTGATGGTAACTGTGAGCTCACCACCCTGGTTGCAGACCCCATGGAGGAAGGGCAAGTCAAGTCCCTTGGAGAAAATGAGTTACCACTGTCATAGTATTTATGGTTCACCCAGATTATCTACAGTGTAGACCCCTCTTCTACAATCCAGAGCTCTAACTTTCTCCTGGATAGCTATATTAACTTATATTGAAAAATCCCCAGTATCACATAAAGAGAACAAGGGGGAAAAGGAGAAAGAGAAGGAGGAGGAGGAGGAGGAGGAGGAGGAGGAGGA
>PVJS01004683.1:0-30673 GCA_004027185.1 Glis glis
AAAAAAAAAAAAAAAAAAAAAAAAAAAAGAAAGTAAAGGGAGCCTCAAAGTTTGCCTGACAATGTTATGTGAGAGCCCACTTGCACTGGACATTTTCTTCCTCAGCATTACCTCATAAGCACAGCTATTGAGTTCTCAGAATGTTCATTTGTGAAGACTCAGGGAAAAAGAAATCAGATTGGTTATTTATTCTTTCTTAAATTACACTCTCTTATGATTTACTGTGCCCTTCCCATGACAGCAGATCAAAGAACACTCATTGCACAGAGACTTGTATCCTGGAGAGGGATGTAGCTGATAAAAGAATACAGTTAAAGAATATTCAAGTGAATTAGAAAGACACAGGCTTTTCCTCTAGTTCATTGTTGTAGACAGGGGAGATGAATAAAATAATGGCAGTGCCTAACATATCTTAGGAAGCTACATTTACAAGTTTAATTTTTGGTAAAATAAAAACCACATTCTCTAAGATTCCTGGAAATCACAAAGACAGTAGATGTAATAAGAAGAACATATAAAGAAAAACATTTCCTTCAGCATTTTACTTCGTTAAAAATCCATAATATTTAATAAAATAAAGGTAGAGTGATGTTTTGGACACAAATCTTGGAGTCTAAAAGTCTTTGGCTTTTATACACTGTTTATATATACAATAGATCCTTATCCACAGGGGAAATGTTCCAAGCTGCCCCGTGGGTGGCTGGAACCATACATAGTACCAAACCCCTATCTATATACTATGGTTTTCCCCCACACATATAAACCTAAATTAAATTTAATTTACAAATTATGCACATTAAGTGATTAATAATAACTAATAAAATAGAAAAAGTATAACAATATACTGTAGGAAAATTTCCAGCTTCACAACTCTTGCACTTTAAGGTCATTATTAAGTAAAATTAGAGTTACTTGCACTTAAGCAAAGGGTAGATCTGACACCCGGGCAGCCACTGAGTGACTCATGAACAAGTAACATTTACAGCATGGATAAAATGGGCAAAGGGATAATTCTTGTCCTGTGCAAGAGCAAGCTATTCTGAGATTTCATCATGCTACTTAACATGTCCCACAACTTAAAATTGTGAGTTGTTTATTTCTGGAATTTTCCATTTAATATGTTCAGACTGCAGTTAATGACGAGTAACTGGGACCACAGAAAGTGAAACTGTAACACATAATCTTTGGTCATATTGTAAAATAGTATGAAGGGTACTGCTAAACAATTCATCCAGCGTGGATGGCAGTGTAGAGGATGAAGATCTGAGTTGAGTTTTTGTCCTAGCTCTCTGTAAAAGGTTTGATGAGTAAGGATAAAATGAAATAAATGTGATGAGAGGGATGGTTTTGGACCTGGACAGAATTTTATTAAATTTTAATTCTTCCACTTCTAAATGTAAGACTCTACAGTGTATTTTCACCTGGAAAGTATATGTAGTAAATACTCTTCCCAATTGTTTGGATAAATAAATAATATGATTGTATAAAAGCTTACTAAACAGAGATTCTTATTTTGTTGTTTGTGCTAATTCTTGATCAGCACTTTGTTTGAGCAAAAAACTATCATTCCCCACCAGATTTCACTTGATATATATGTATATAATTGAAATATATTTGAATATATAAAGTCTAAATATAGTTGATCATTTTAAATTCTTTTTATTAGTTACAGTTAAATTAGGCCCAAAAGCTATTATGACCAACACACCTTTCTGATAGCTCTAATATTCTTCATAATAACACTTATATATCTTTCATTTTTATCTATAGGAAATATTAAAATATCCATTAAGTATCATAGTCACCAGCCCTATGCATCATACATACTGGTGATTTAATAATATTGTATTGAGGTCCTATTTTTTGCCAGATATTGCAATAAGTAGTAAGGGACAGAAAATAATTAGGACAAAATCTAGAACATTATGGGGCTGACATAGTATCCATAGACCTTCACATACATCATTGCTAGAATGTTTATAAGCTTTATAATAAAAGCAAAGTGCAATGATTATATAGAAAAAGATGATAACTAAGAATTGTGAGTAGATAGATAGGTGATTGAAGACTAAAGTTACTGTGTTTTTATTTTCTATAATTAGTTGGAATTAAGCACAGAAACAAGGGAGGATGTCTTGATATCCAAAGAGAAAAAAGGAAGATACATGTGACAACATACAAAGTCCTTCCCTTAGTCTCAAGAACACTTTTTAAAGTTTTATAATGAGAATAAAACTGTAGTCCTTTCAATAATGTTCAGTCCGTGTTTATACATCTCTCAGGGTTACATCTGGGAACCTTCTGTTCCTCTTCAACAAAACATTCTGTCAGTACTCATTCAAGTTACTACTGATTCGATTTTATTTTGTTTGTCCATTTATATAATGGCTATGTATATCTCTTTTTTTCTGAAATATCACTTGATTTGCCCCTTTTCTTTAGATACCTTTTGTTTGATTACATTTATGTTCAGTGGAGTCTACAGCTTTCTTCACTGCTGAGGAGATGTGTGGCATATCATTTAAGTTTCCTTTCTTTCGGATGACACGTTTGGAAATTAAATTGGCAAAATAATAAAAACAAAACACAAAACAAAACTCAAAACAATTCTTAAGAAACTCCAAAGGACGAAATTTCAGTTTTTCTTATCTATATGCTCTTGAACAATTCAATTAAATGGAGTATTTACACCCTTTCTTTTTCTTTTTCCTTCCTTCTTTCTTTCTTTCTTTCTTTCTTTCTTTCTTTCTTTCTCTCTCTCTCTTCTCTCTCTCTCTCTCTCTCTCTCTCTCTCTCTCTCTCTTTCTCTTTTCACCTTAGAATGAGGGCTGTCTTGCCAACCTGTGGATTATCTTTCCAGTTGATATATGTTCTAAAAATTTTAAGGACTTTTTCATAATTTTATGTTTTAATGCATAATATAAAAGTAATTTTTCTTTGTAAACTTTTACCTAATGTGAATCAAATTTAATGGCATTATAAACCATGCATGTTTTCATGCCTGTAGATAAGTAATAATAGTTTGAAAAAATTATGAAGAACTTGGTTCTATCATTTCCCATTAGAATTGAAAACCATTATAACTTTCTCTGTGTTCAACAAAAAATAGAAAAATATGTGAATTCAATCTTCCCTTCTTTCTTTCTCCTATTTTATAGTTACTGTTAATTTCAGTGATATGGAATAATAGCTCCAAAATGTTTACCACATAATCCCTGAAAGCTATGAATGTATTCCTCACATGGCAAAAAGGAGTTTTGCTGATGTGATTATGGGAAAAATATCCCGGATTGCTCAGATGGGCTCAATGTAATCACAAGGGTATTTACAAAAGGAGACAATAAAATCAAAGGGAGATGAAGTTTCACATATGTACTACAGGTTCAGCCCCTACCCAAGAGTTCAGATGGACTGCCTTGTTAATTTTGGACTTGCCTAGCTAACCTGTAGTATGTGTATGACCATTCATTTTAGTTAAACTCTCATATTTGAATACAAATAAATAAAATAAAAGGCATATACATATGGTTTCTTTTAAAGAGTGGAATTGTCTGTGTCAAAGAACTTCATAACCTATCTACCAACAACCTGGGATGAGTCAATATGAAAGCCCAGATAGAATTCCACTGTCAAGGAAAAGACTTGTCTTTTCCTAAAGCACAGCTCAGAGAATGTTGTACATTGACAATGGAGTTTTCAAAGGAGAAATCATGAATATAGCATCTCACCACCATCAATTTTCTTATATGTAATACAAAAAGGCTACTTTTGTTTTACCAGTCTCCACCTTAAGTCTGCATTATAATCATTTGAGACCATATTACTACTAACTCTTAGAATTTGATGATATAAATATCTGTCCAGTTTACTATTAAATGCACAGTTATTGAGCTTCAAGAGGAGGTATCCTTTTTCTGCCATGTTGAAGTAACCATAAGGTGTTTCCCTTTAATCTTTGTTTCCAAATGTGTTGCAATTTTTCTTTATCACACTCTTAAAGGTTATTTGTGGACATTTAATTTAATCATAAATTAAATTAATCATAAATTGCCTTAAGTGATATATGTATATATGTATATTGCTTAAATACACACACACACACACACACACACACACACACACACACACACGGCGCAATGAATGTATAACTGGTTTTGTTTCAGATGAGTCTTGGTCTGGCCTTCCAAAATGATGATACCAAATCTGTTTTACTCTCCAATGCCTAATACAAGGTGGGCTTTAACTTTGATCATCTCATGGTTCCTGGAAGATACAGAATTTTCTCTTATGACTGTAAAATGACTCTAGTCAGTTTTGATTTTGAAAGCTTTTACTGAGTAATCAAGAAATTTCCATTGGATTCTCTTTTCCACTGGCCAAAGTTGTGCCAAATTCCCACACATAAATCAACCACTTTTGCAGTCAGAATGGGATGTTATACCTGATTTAAGCCATCCAGCACAGGCCAATTCCCAGAGCTGTGAATAAGATTCAATCTCATTTTGTTTAAATATATGATTATGAAAATATACATGAATTCCATAAGGAAGAGCAGTAGATATGGAACAGGTAACCAATAACTTATCTTATTGAAATATTCCTCATGCTGGTATGTTTGTCTTTTTGAAATATCCCTGATGTTCATGTGTTGGTGTGTTAGATAATATATAAAATGAAAACATCAGTAATAATATAGAATCAGTAATTATTGAACTCTGTGGAAACATTGTTTTAAATGCTTTACATGAATCCACTCATTTGGTCTTCACAAATACTATAGCAGAAAAGTAATAATATTATTCTAATTTTATTGATGGGAAAATGAGGCATTGGAAGAGTATTTTGACTAATGTCACTTATCCAGGAAATTAATATAGAGAATACGATTACAGATCCTTAAATCTTAAAAATATAAACTGTACTATTTTTCAGGAGAAATTCAATAGCTTATGTTTTAGAACTGTGATTGGAACCCAGACTTCCTATAAATTATTTTTTATTTTATGTTTTCTTTCTGATTGTATACAGTAAATTTCAAAGTTAAATACATAGCAGTTGTTTTATTAATAATTTATTAATTATTGCACTTATGAACTCAGTTAATAATAATGAGAAATCTCTTGTGAAAAGTGATTAGTTCAAAACTGACAAATAGAATATAATTTGTAACTGGTTAATGAATAGACAAATTATCCAATAAAATATTGTTTTTAAAATCATAATAGCTTTCTCAACTTTGGTTCATATTTTTCAGTACAAATTCTTTGTTCCTATATTTAATATTAAAGTTAGTTTTGAATCAATGTTTAAAAATGTATCATCCATAATAGCTAATAAATTCCCAGAGTATTTTAACATACTCAGGTATTAAGAAAACATGTTATTCTTCCAAATACAATGTAAATTATGAAATACTCAGCTTTTGAACCAAAAGAAAATTGTCTTTGTTTCATGGGTCTTTGGGGAAAAAACGAAAAATGCTAGAAGAAAATTATTTTGAATAATAGCTAGGAATAATTTCTCAAACAATTGAAATAAAATAATACAAATGATTCTAAAATTATGATCTTATATCCCTAAGAAAATAGACTGTAGAGTATCCATAACCTGCCTTATGCAGATATGAATAACAATGAGAATTTAGTCCTATTTTTAACATGCTTTCACTAATATTCTTAACCAGGAAATGCTTTTGTGTGTTACTAAAAACAAACTAAATGCCAGAAAGATATTCTCATATATTTTTAAACAATTCAAAATTAGTCAAATAAAATCTTGGCTATCTGGTAATTTGTGTGTAGAGGACATCAGGAACATGTTCAAACCCTTAGTAATTTCATATACACCCACCTATGCAAGGAAGATTGGCATTTGCTTTTATTAAACCATAGAATGAATTAAACAAATGCTCCATTCCCTGTTAAGATTTTAATAACTATAGAAATTGCTTCAGTTCTCTCCAAAATTATACTCAGATATGACTTTATCAAAAGCTAATTAAGAGGTTTTATTATTTTAGTTTTGCTCTCCCTGCCCTTTGTTTTTCATAATTTTGTCTTGTCTCTGATTTCTATTAGTGATCCAGATCAATAATATATTGGTAGCAACCAATCTTGGACTGTGTTAGTCAGCTACTTGTCACTGTGACAAAATACTAGAGATAAACAACTTCTAAGGGAGAAACATTTATTTTGGCTCATAGTTTCAGAGATTTCAGTACATGATCACTCGGCTCCTTCACTGATGGATCAGTGGAAAGGCAGAACAACATGGTGGAGATTGCATGACAGAGCAAAGCTGCTTACCTCAGAGTGGCCAAGAAAGAAAGGAGAGGGGAGGAGAAAGGAGGGGAGAGAGAGGAGAGGACAGGAGAGGAGAGGCAGATTGGGGTCCAAGCACCCCTTCAATGGCATGTTCCCCATTCCCAGTGACCTCATTTCCTCCCCCTGGGACCCACCTCCTTAAGGTTGCACTAGGATTAAGTCATATAGCTGAGAATTGTGAGATCCTGTATCAAGAACTGTGAAGTAACTGAAATGTTACATGTAAAATGATTAGCTTGGATTGTTTTTTGTATATTCATAGAATATACAAGATTTCATGTATAGTTACAGATGGAAATTTAATATTCATCTGGAGAGCAATAGGCAGAGTATCCGTGTTTTTTGTGCCTGTTCTCTGAGTTCTGGTTCTCTCTTGAAGCAACCTGTGTATCTGCACACAAAGAATTGTGTTATAGTAGAGGACGTACAAACTAAGGAAATATGTGCCTTTTGCAATGGGAAATTAATTCTACCTTTCAAGGCTGTTTGATATAGAAATATGTGATATATTCAAAGTTTGAGATGCAAATAGTCTTCAGAAGATAGTATAGAAAAACAAGGAAGTTATTTTTTCAGTTACAAGATATGGGGAAACATGAAGTACCCCTAGAGAGTTGTCTCCCAAAATATCTTTGTCATGGTGATGGGGCAATTATATTGATTATATGTATTTTTGATTTTGGAGATAAATCCTCTTGTAAATTCTTTGTAATTTAAGTCCACCTCTGGCTGGTTATTAAATAATGATTATTACTATAAATAAACTTTGTATAAGAGTTGTAGATTTACAGACATTTTGTGAAGCTAGTAGAGGGATTTTCTATTACCCTACACCAAGTTTCTCTTATTACTTATATCAAAGTTTTTACTTGTTGAAATAATTGAATCAACATTAATATTATTAAATGACCTATGCAACTTATTCTGGTTTCATTTGTTTTAATCTAATGTCATTTTTCTTTTCCAATATTCCATTCAAAATAGTACACTGCATCTATTTGTCATGTCTCATCATGTCATATCCTATCTCCCATTTGTGTTAGATTTTCTTATTTTTTGTGACTTTGACAGTTTTGGAGATGTTCTACTTGAGTAATTTATAGAATGGCTCTCACTCCATATTTAATCTTTTTTTCATGATTGGACTGAGAACGTGGATTTTTAGAAAGAAAACCACTGATTAGGATTTCATTACAGCATATCAAGGATACATATTATCAATCTTATCAGTTACCACTGCTGATATTGATATTAATTTTAATCACCAAGCTTAGATAATGATCTCCAGTTTATTTTTATGATAAATTACTCTTAGTCTAATTTTCCAAACTGTTCTCTTTGGAAGTAAGCTTCTGTGTTCAGTGTACACTTAAGTAGACAACTATGTTCCATCTCTGAGAGTGAAGTATTTACATACATTATTTTAGAATTTTCAGCATGAGAAATTTGTATCTTTTCATTAATTTCTTTAACCATTTAAACTTGTTAATATCATCTCATAGATATTAATTGTTGAGTTATAATCCAGTCCTTAGATTTTTGCTCAAATTATTTCAGCTTAGGCTGTTGGGAGCCATTTCAATTGGCTAAATTCCTTTGCTATATTTATTCTCTCTGTGTGAGAAAGAGTGATTGTGTTGAGTACTTCCTGACTTTCTGATGCTAGAAGATATTCTAGGCTTATTTTGGACAGATTCTTTCTCAGGGCTAGAGTTAGCATTGTTTCCAATGAGCTCCGATTCCTTTCTTTGAATAATGGAAAGGAACACTTTCCGCCTCTTGCTCAAGTCTAAAATAATAAAATATATTTAAGGCTCTGTATGTGGTAGCAATTCTAGTAGACTAAAGCCATAGGGATAATGGGACTTAGAAGAGACTCCAGACTAAGAAGGAGAAAACTTTAGTTGAGTAAAGAAGATGACCTAACTAAGGGAGATGGGAGGGGGAAGAGGGAAATTCACTAATGCACACAATGTATATACACAAACTTATCAGAGTCGATAACTATGATGAGCATGGAAAGGAGGGAAGGGGGAGGGAATGGAGTGGGATTTGAGGGAGGGCTAAATGAGCAATGTGTGCATGCATGCTTCTGATACCCTGACACTTACCAAAATGTATAACTACAATGCACCAATAAATGTAATAAATAAAATAAAATTAAAACAAAACAAAAAACAAAAAAAAACAACCTTTACAGACTGAATAACATAACACTTCCCCAATTTTTCAAGTTTTCAGGAGGGACCTTTTCATGTAGTAATTTGGGAATCAAGGCTCTTTTCATCTTTAATCTCCACCTTCCCTGGGATTTTGAGTTCCTTTACTTCCAGTTAGGAGACAAAGGGGAAAAAAAAAGGAAAACTGGTGAGGAAAGAAATTTGCTTCCTATGCACTTGTCCTAACAATTGCACATGCCATGTCTGCTCACACGCCTTCAGCAATCTTCAACCATTAAGCTATACCTTACTGTAGTTTGGGTTAAAACATATGTTCCCTTGCTGGCTACTGCTTCTTAGCCATAAACCTTTAAACTATGGAAAGTGGAAGGAATTTTGGTAGGGAGAACAAGTCTTCATTTCCAAGTCAATTTTAGTTTAAGTGTCCAGTGTTTCTTTCTTTTAGGTCATTATATCAGACCCCCACTACTTTTCACATCCATCTCCAAGACTTTTACTTAATCCTTATGTCTAGTAAATATGTCCTCCAATTCCTTCTGTACACAACTTTCAGGATAACAATCCTAAATCAAAGAAATATTCACCAAATTTCCCTACTCAGAAACTCTTGACAACTACCTATTATGGCCAATAATGCTTTAAAATTTGATCTGATTATTCAAACTCCTCCATGAGCTATATATTCTAGTCTTTTCTCACACTGTTTCTCAATATATGTTAAATGATGCAGCCAATCTGACTTGCTCATCATTCCTAGAACACACCATGTGGTTTCCCTCCTCCCTATTTTAATACCCTCAGCACGTCTCATTGTGTTGAATTTTTACTTACTTTTAAAACCTGACTTAAATACCATATTCTTCCAAAATGATGGGAGTATTTTTTTCTTTGAATTTTGATTGAATCTTGTAGCTTTTGAAGCCTCTTTCAATATTTTTATTTTTGTTATCAGTTAGGACTATATGCTACTGGATAACAGATATTGAATTTTATTTATATTTGTATACATTTAATAAATGATAAATTATCTGCTATGTATTTTTACTCAGTAAAAATTTTTATGTAACCATATACAAATGAACTTAAACTTTGAAAACACTTGCCATGCATAATCTATATAGACAAAATGTTCTTTTAAATTAAAATCAGTTACAAAGATTCTATTTTAAATATTTGAAATTTAACCATTAATATTTTTATATGTTTTCTCAACCTTTATATAATCATAGAAAATTAAAAAAAAATTCAAGGATAGGGCAATAAAACATTTAAATAGTTAATTATAATAAATGTAGACTAATACATTAAAGTTTTGGAATTAAAATATTTAGCTTTATCATACATATAAACATATAAAAATATAAATTCACAAGTCTATTCAGAAATATACATATTTTTACAAACAATAATTTGGAAAAGTATGAACATTGAGACATGTACATTAAACTATATTAATACAATATCCTTTTAAACAAGGATTCCATATTTCTTATAAGGATGTCAGATGTACTTGGAATTTAAGATAGAAAATAATATTTGTTTCTACAGTATGACATGTGAACAGTTTAAGTTAGTACTTTCTAATTTGATTAAGATTCAGAAATTAAAGGAGCTATTTGAAAGGTCAACAATTAATAACTAATCAGGTAGACTCTATAAATCATAAGGTACTTATGAAATTCATTCACCAAAAATATAATTGGAAAAAAAATTGGGAAAGAGAGCTAAACTTAGTCTTCTTAAACGTCTAGATGCTACTACCTTCCCCAGGGGTGAGGTGAATTTAAATAAATTTCTAAGCAGTCCATTTCTTTAGTAGACTCTATACTAACCATTTCAATATGAATTCTAAAGTATTCAGTGATCTTATTTTAACCACTGCATATATAAATATTAACATAATTCATAATATTTTAAAAATGTTAATTTTATTTTATTTTTCTTCTTAAAATAGAAAATGTGCTAAATTTAAATATGTATCCTAAAGTGTCTCATGAATAGGAAAGCTTTTCAAGTGTTTTTCATTTATTCAGTTGATTCATGTCCATATAATCTGGTACTGTTCATTATTTGAAGGAGTGTTATTATCTGATTTTATGCCCTACCATGTAGCTTTGGAAGTGTCTGAGCATTTTCCTTGATCAATTCTTGCAATATATAACTGAAGATATTTGTTAGTTGTTTAACTAACAACCTGAAAATCTGGCTGAGGCCAGATGGAGCAGACCAAACTCTGAGGCTTCACGCTTCGGACTGTTTATGGAGTTAAGGCCACCCAGTTGAATGGGTTTCAGGTGAGCCAGGAGAACTGGTGTTGGCCTTCACTTAGGAAGCACTTATTATAAAATCTGATGACTGCTCTGAAGAGAGGTTTTCCTCATTCAGCCTCATCTGCCAAGGACAGAATTACTCAGAAAAAAGATCTGTACCCATGATATTTTTGTGCACACTGTATGGTTTCTTGTTTTTTTTTTTTGTCTTAATCAATTTCTTTATTTTTATGAAATAAATTACTTGTAGTATATTTGCATATCTTTCACTTTCCCTAAGATTAATGTAAGTTTCTAACAAAAATTAATATATAATCCTACCTCTCAAGCTTTCTTTTTTAAATCCCTATTTTAGATCCTCTTTTTTTTACTTTTATTGGTGCATTATAGTCTCACACCAAATTGTTCTGGTATTTATTTTTTTTCCTTTTTTTAAAAAAAGTCAAGTAAACTTTATTATTTATAAGGGAACCTATTGTATCTGATGAGTTTGATCATCATTCTAAAGCCAAGACCACTGATACTACTTAAAGACATAGGACATTGGAGCACTATAGCAATCCCCTATTTTCCACGCATTGCACAACTTCCTATTGTGTGTGTGTGTGTGTGTGTGTGTGTGTGTGTGTGCCCGTGCATGTGTGTAAGAGAGAGAGAGAGAGAGTAAATTATTTCCCTCTTCTATAGTTTTATTTTTATACAATTAATCTATATCAGGCTATGATATTTCTAAATATTGATAATAAATATCAGTTAATTGTAATGGATGGGATTTTGGCCAAAGTTGGTTGCCTTAAACTGTTTTTTTTAACTCTAAGCATTCACAGAAAAGTAATGTAAGTTAAACATGAAAGCTTAGAAATTTAAGAGATTTATTAATACAATAAAATGTTGATTTCCTAATATATTCAAAATGCTTTGATGATAATATCAGTAGGTATTTGAAAAATAATTGATGTACTGGATTTTGTGATTATAGCAAATTGAGGTTAGACACTGTGAAAAAGATGTTTCATGGCTCAAAATCTTTGAGTTGACTAATTGTTTTATTTAGTTATTTTAATTTTTTTGCCAGAACATCTGGACCTTTCAGAATATATCTAATATCTTTGAAATAATAAAGGAAGTCTTAACTCACTGTCAAATACCATGCCCAACAACCCACTGAAGGGAACTAAACACTGGAATACGTGTTTACACTGGAATTTCATAAGTGGCTATTCAATGAGAGAGGAATAAACTCATCTAAAGTAATTCATTTTCATAATTACTGGTTTATTAGATATATAATATATTCATAATTGTTAATAAAAGCAATTTAAAACAGTTAAAATAATGATCAATAAACATAGCCATCTAAAATTTTCAGTTAAGTCATCTCAATTGTTACCCCTAAAATTTATTTTTATGTCTTTTAAATTGTCTTTCTGAGTAAACATTTCATAAGAAAACTGAAAGTGTCTATGATGGATACTGACCTGAAAATACATTTCTGAAAAGAGTAACTTTTTGTCCATCGTAGATTCCTAAAGCATCTTTGGCACAGTCCTGTGTCTCAATTCCGTGCAAAGCATAACTAGATTCCTATCACTGCCCCAGTGTCACATTACTGCTTACCTATTGATCATGTTAAATGCCGAAATGGAATGCTTCCTTTCTTTAGGGTTTACTCTGACTATTGCTTTTGTTTTGTTTTGTTTTAGAAATATAGCCAAGCTGGCATGGTGGCAGATGCCTGTAATTCCAGTACTTGGGAGGCTGAGACAGGAGGATCTAAGTTTGCAGCCAGCCTCAGCAATTTAGTGAGGCCCTCTGCAATCTAGTGAGGCCCTGTTTCAAAATGAAAAAAATAAGATAGGGTTGGGAGTGTAGCTCAGAGGTAAAACATTCCTGGATTCAATTCCCAATACCACACACACAAAAAAGAATCCTCTAGCTGATTGATTGCAGTGATATAAAACTAAAACCTGTTGCCTTAATTTTATATAGGAACAAAGATCTTAATAGTAATTAGTGCCTTACTTAATTAACTTAATTTGATGCAACATTTTAATGCACTTTATATCAGTTACTGTTCTAAGTATTGAAAATTCACAGATATTAGTATGCAGAGGAATCATACAATGTTTATCATATAAAACACTGGATGCTTAACCCTACACTGACAATCAGTATTAGATATGTTTTAACAACTCATTTGTTTTAATCAATGTATATTTCTGTATTGTACAAGATCATGGGTTATGAATATAACAACTAACAATACTCTTTTCGGATGTTGCTTTTGTTTTTTTTTATAAAGACCATCAAGAAAAATTGTCTTCCAAAAGTGAAAGCACATATTCACTATTGTTATATTTTCAAAAAGATTGTTCAGGCATATTTAATTTTAGCAAATAAATGAATTATTTTGGTCAATAGGATTGGATTATCTGTAGCTTGTGTGGTAAAAGCACTAAAAGTGTGACAGGAATGTTTCATCTAAAACATAGAAATGCAACAAAGGCATGGAAAGGAAATATACTGCCGGGATTTGTTCTCCGATCAATGCATAGTGGAATAAGGTACATAAATCCTAGATATCAATGGGAAATAGATGCAATATTATCTGAAATATATAGAACTATCTGAAATATATAGATGAGGAACAAAAAGGAGATTGTACAGGTAGAGTGCTGCCTCTTTGTTATTTATATAGTACTTCATAATGGTGTTGTGTATTGAGAAAGGAGAAACAAAACACATATCCTAGTCCCCAAAATTGGTGGTGAATGCTCAAAGATTTATCAGGCTGTCTGTCCACGTTAGGGCTCTCAGAATTCGTATAAGCTATGATATTTGGTAGTCATTTTAGATAAGAAACAGAAATACGTGTACAAATATAAGACCTGGTTGATAGTATAATTGTTCTAAGAATACACTGAATTAACTCTCCAAAATCTCCCTTGAAAACCTACAGATTTACATAGGAAATTGTTATTGATTGACTGGTCAGATATGATTTTTACATTATTTATATATGCCAATTACATTCATTTATGAATTCCTATTATAAGAATGCCTTCTTCATGTCTCCTTTCCTAAAGTAATAAGATAGCACAGAATAACATAAACCATATTTAATAAATCATATCATATTGAGAATTTGTATATACTGGCTTTGAAATTTTAGATATTTTTCAAGGTAAACATATCGTTCAGCCTCTTCAACTTACATAAAACAGTATAAAGTTATAATACTTGCTCATTTCTTCTTCAATGAGTTGGATTTGTTATTTATTAAGGTGATTAAAAATGCAAACATTCTAGGCTTTCCTTGAAGAACATAATCTCAAACTATTGTTTGGTCTCATCAGCACTTTCAACTAAGAGAATTATTATTTGTGAAAAAATAGGCTCAACCCCATCTTCTCTCTTCCCTAAGTAATCAAGGTTCTATCATTGGATCAAGTCAAATTTCTGTTACTCTTGAAAATTTCAGTGACAGAGGATGGTTTAAAAGCAATTTTACATGAATACTTAGGCCTTTACTGATTTGGATGAGGCCAGGCATATTCTATATGTTACAAAGACAAAATGGCTCCTTGTGGAAAGTCAAGGACAAGAAATGTTGACCATGAAACCAGAATTTGAGGACAAAGATCATTCATTAATGTCAAATTTCCCATGAGAGGAATGAATGATCTCTAGGTGGAAGGATGGAATGATTTAGAAAAACAGAATGTTCTGAATGTTTTATATTATCATGTATACATTCTTGTAGACTAACTCAGATAGCCTATGACAAGTATTTTTAAGGGAAGCTATTCTAATTGGAATAGCTAATTATATTAATATGTCACAACCTCGAGGCATACTACCAATAATTAAATTCATATAAAAATGATTTCTACACAAGTAGTAGAACATATTTTGTCAATTACAGTAAAAATTTCTGTATAGAACAGAACTATTATAACCATATCAGAAGAAGTTAAGGTTTAATGATAAGACCACAAGAATATGTGTCTAAAGGTAATAATGATAGTGATTCAATAGTGCCCAAGTGGATATTTGAACGGTAAGCATCTAAATCATATTAGTCAGGACCCCTTCATTTAACACTGCTTACAAAACAGATATCACTCCCCTCATGTTTACTCCACATGTTAACACAGACTAATATAAACATTATTTTCTTACCCATTTAAACCTCTGGATATAAAAATATTGACAAAGGGGTAAGTTCTATCTAAAATAGGTAATCATAAATAATCATATATGTAGTTTTTAAATCAAGATGATGAAAATAAAGATAATTTATAGAACAAAATGTGATATTTACAACAAATACCTTACATTATGCATGGATTAGTCCAGATTCCATAAAGCAAACAAAAATATATGTTGAAAGTTTCATCCATACTTCATTTATAACCCATTTTTTTAAGAAAAGTTTCTAGGCAATGTTAAGGATGAAGAAAATATCACAAATAATAGAAGAGGAGTAGATGACAATAAATGAAAACAAATTGTAGCTTTGCATTATTCGAGTATTAAACCAGAAAGAATATAAATTAATCAAATAAGCATTAGCATTGACATTCAAATGAAAACCAAAAACTATACCTTGGGAAGTAGGTGAAAAGAGTTAGGAAGAAAAAAAAGCGAGATTCCATTAGAAAGAAGGACAAAAATTACTTGCATCCAACTATAAATAATTTTTTTTAAAAAGACTAGATTAAATGATAGTCTTCCAGTTTTTCTTCTGTTAGAAAGAGGGGGAAGGAGCAAAAAATATGTAAAATATGAGAATGTACCACCAAGAAGGAAGAAACTAATGTTTAAAATATATTAGTGTATTAGACAAAACAAAAACATGAGCTTCCTAACAAGAAATCAACAGATATTTAAATTGTTAAGAATATTTTTAATATTACTGATATTTTTCTTACAGTTTTTCTTGCATCCTTGAATTTATTTTTATCTTGCTATTTCATATTTTTGACTAATTGTTTAAAGTTTTAGGGGAAGTAAATTCACTTAGAAATTTGAATTTTTCTTTTTTTTTATAATTATTTTCTTCCATTTACTTTCTTGTTCTCTATTAGGACTTCCAATATAAATATTGATATATATAAATATGTCTGATAAAACTATACTTTTCTCTGTTTCTTTACATATCTGAATTTTTTACACTCCCTTTTAAATGATCTTTAAAGGGCTTTTTTATTCAAATTTTAAAAGAATGTGATACTTTTTAAATTTTTTTCTTTGGATATTAAGGTTAGTTCTATCACATGTTGCTATAGATTCACTTTCTCCTTAGGCTCACTCAGATATTTTGATTTTTAATTTTTTCCCTCAATTTTGTAACCCTGTTTAATGATCCTGGTTTTATCAACCATGTGATCATTTTGTGTTTTTAAATATTTTATTTAATTAAAATAATATTGAAAAATGGAGTGGATTTCCTCAGGCAAGAGAATTCTTGTTCTTCTGGCAGGGGAAACAATTTCTGGTTACAGGAAGCCTAATCTACCTATGGCCAAGTGTGGTTTTTAGAAAGTCTATCTTCTGGGAGACACTGGTTATAGAATCCCTTTGTGATCTTTAGGCACTCTTCAACCACAGATAATCTTTTTCAATGACTTTTAATTTCAAGGGAGATACCAGAGTCCATTGCTCCCAGAGATGGGGTTTCTGAAGAGGGTGGACATGAACACTTACCTTGAGGAACCACTCATGGAGGGATGGTGATTACATATTTCCAGCCTGAACCCAACTATCATTTGTTTTAGTTGCCTTTTGTCATGGCTACATAGGTTTAAGTTTTTCAAGTCTTTTATTTTTTTTTATTTTTATTTATTTATTTTTTTTTTGCGGTACAGGGGATTGAATGCAGGGGCGTTCTACCTCCGCGCTAGGCCCCCAGCCCTATCTTTTATACTTTATTTTGAAACCGGGTCTCACGAAGTTGCAGAGGGCCTCATAAGGAGAAAGAGAGAAACAGGGAGAAAAAGAGAGAGCGCGCTGAGGCTGGCCGGAACGGGATCCTCCCGTCTCAGCCTCCCAAAGTACTGGAATTACAAGCATGAGCCACCACTCCCAGCAGTCAAGTCTTTTAGATTTCCAAATTCTTCTCATCTGATTTTTATTTTCTAGGCACAATCCCTGCTTGATTCTAAAATCTCTATTAGGTTAGGAATGCCATTTTTGTTTTTGTTTGTTTTCTGGTCAGAATATTTGCTTTAAAACTGTTTTCCCTTTCTTTCCAATGGCATTTAGGGAAAAAGAAAAAGTCATCAATTTGTTCAACCAGTTATCAAAGATATTTTGGTTTTACTGTTTCTCTCTGGGTCAATGTCTGGTGTTCTAACTACAGCACATCAATCCTTTTTGTTGAGTGTGGTCATTAGAGCTTCATTTACAAGCATTAGCTCATTTGATTCTCAGGGCAATTAAGGCAGTTTCTATTACAGTACTTGTTTTAAAGATAGAGAAGCAGAAATGGAGAGAAACTAAGAAATTTGTTCATTGCATTTGTTACGTAGTTTTGAAATAGATCCAAAGTTCTTTCCTGAAGAATTTGACTGTATGACCCAAACTCTCATTAACTAAGAATAGTTAATTTGCCTCTCCGAAAATAAGACTGAGTCAAGAATATGTGAGAAGAAATTGCTCTGTATTCTGTGTCTTATTCTTTCTGCTTTTTTATTTACAACTCAAGAGGCCTTTTACAAACGTCCCTTTTCCCATCTCTCGGCCTACAATATCCTTGCTTCAGACATTCTGTAAGTTAGCTACCTTAGTGAAAATCCAAGTGCATTTTACAAAGACAAGTGTTGATATGCATTCACAAAGAAATTTATTCTTAAAGGATGCATATTCTGTAAGAATGTAGTTCTGTTCACTATAAATACACCTATATCAGATATTGAGATATAATTATTTGGGTATAAATTGTCTTAAAATGTATTCTACAAAGGTGCTTTTTATTTGTTTTTGTTTTGTTAATATAATTCCAGTGATTTTCCTGACAAATAAAAGAAGTTTCTTTATCAAAGCAAATAAGGTACAATATAGATTATATATAAATAAGGTACAATATAGATTATTCAAAAAGGACTTGGAATAATAAAAAATAGATTGACATTTGATATGTATTTACATGGAGTAGTTTTATTACATCACTATTTGTTTTCTTTTTGTTGTTATATTTTATACAATAAAGTTGGAGTTCTTATAAACTCTAAGAGAATAAGAACAGATTGTTTTTTGACTCCACGTGTGTGTGTGTATAAGTATAAATATATTATGTATGTATATATAAGTATGTATATATATATATACACATACTTTTTAGTGCATTGCAATTATACTTCATAGTGAGGTTCACAGTGATATAAATATACATGGACATAGTACTTGGTGTATTTATTTCCATATCCCACCACTCTCTCTCCTCCCTCTCCATACATGTTAGTGAGATTGGCAGTGATATCTTCATATGTGGACATAGGATTATTTGAATTCTTTACACTTTCAAGCCTCATTTTTTTCCTTCCCACTTCCCTCCCTCAATCCTCTTACACTGTTCTATTGTTCTCTCTCCTCATTTATCTACAGTGAATTATGTTTCCTACTTTCTCTCTAGCCTCCACATTTGATAGAAAACATACGACCTAACTTTCATAGAGTAGCTGATCTCACTAAGACTAATATTCTCTAGTTCCTCTGATTTTCCAGCAAATGACACAACTTTCTTCTTTTTTATGGCTGAGTAAAATTTCATTGTGTTTACAGACCACATTTTCTTTATCCATTCATCTGTTGACAGACACCTAGGTTGGTTCCATAATTTGTCTACTGTGAATGGTGCTACTGTAAACACGGATATGCATATATCACTGTGGTATTCCAACTTTAATTCTTCTGGAAATATTTCTGATGAGTGGCATAGCTGGATCATATGGTGGTTTCATTTCTAGCCTTTTTAGAAACCTCCATACTGATCTCTATAGTGGTTGTACTATTTTACAATCCCTCAAACAGTGTATAATAGTTCCTATTTGTCCACATGCTGGCCAGCATTTATTATTATTTTTATTATTAATGCTCAACATTCTAATTGGAGTTAGATGGAATCTCAGTATAGTTTTGATTTGCATCTTCCTGGTTGCTAATGATGTTGAACATTTTTAAATATATTTATTGGCCATTAGTATTTATTCTTTTGAGAAGTGTCTATTCAGTTCAATTGTCCATTTTTTAATTGCGTTATTTCTTTTCTTAGTGTTAAGATTTTAAGTTCTTTATATATTTTAAATATTAGTTCTCTGTCAGAAGAGTAGCTGGTGAAGATTTTGCTGTTCAGAAGCTTTTTGATTTGATGCCATCCCATTTATTGATTCTTAGTATTATTTCCTCAGCTTTGGGGGTTTGATTCAGAAGTCTCTACCATTGCCCATATGTCGGAGACTTGGTATTGTGTTTTCTTCTAGTAATGGCGAATTTTCTGATCTGATTTCTAGGGCTTTCATGTGTACTGAGTTGACTTTTGTGCAGGGTGAGAAATACAGGTCTAATTTTATTCTTCTACATATGGATGGATATTCAGTTTTCCTCATAGTGCTTGTTGAAAAAGCTGTCTTGCCGGGCGTGGTGGCACACGCTTGTAATCCCAGTACTTTGGGAGGCGGAGACCGGAGGATCCCGGTTCGCGGCCAGCCTCAACTCTCTGCCTGTCTCTCTCTCTCTCTCTCTCTCTCTCTCTCTCTCTCTCTCTCCTTAGTGAGGCCCTCCGCAACTTCGTGAGACCCGGTTTCAAAATAAAGTATAAAAAAAATAGGGCCGGGGGCGTAGCGCGGAGGTAGAACGCCCCTGCGTTCAATCCCCGGTACCGCAAAAAAAAAAAAAAAAAAGAAAAAGCTGTCTTTTTTCTGGCATATATTTTTGGCTCTTTTGTCAAAAAGCAACTAGCTGTAAGTGTGGGGATTTATCTCTGTATTTTCTATTCCAGTCCATTGGTCTATGTGTCTGTCTTTGTGTCAATACTACTCTGTTTTTGCTACTATAGCTCTGTAATATAATTTGTAATCAGGTATTGTGATGTCTCCAGCTTGGCTCTTATTGCTCAGAATTGCTTTAGCTATTCTGGGTCTTCTGTACTTCCATATTAAATTTAGGACTTAATATCTTTTAACTACAAAATTTGAAACACAAATATTATTTTCTTCTCAATAATCAAAGTCATTAAATACTCAGTTCCTAATAATATCAACTCTAATTCAATTCTTATTATTAAGTGAGCACTTGTGTGTCAAATATGTATAGGCTTTTGAGGAGATAGAAATGAAGATATACTTTGTACCCTTAAAGAGCTTGTAATTTGTAGGGGAGGCTAAGTGCAATCATTCATATTATACTATATTAGGTTATAGCAATTCCGACTAATGCTGCTGGACTATGTTTGATGCATTTCCTTAATTTTCTTGGAAAAAATAGGACAGAAATCACAGAGGAAGTAACATTTTAAGTAGGCCTCAATGGATATGTAGGAATTTTGCAAAAATAACTAGGACAAATATTCTTGTCAAAAGAAAATGGCTATAGTAGTTTTCTATTGCTGCTGTTATAAATTACCATAAACTTGATGACTTAAACAACAACAAGAACAACAAAATCTTGCAGTTTTATAGGACAAAATCCCTTCATGTATTTCACTAGGTTAAATCAAAGCATCATCCCAGTGTGTTTCTTTCTAAATGCTCAAGGGGAGAATCCATCGTGTTGCCTTTCCCAGCTTCTAGAAGTCACACTCTCCTTGGCTAGCAGCCCCTTCCTTGCTCTCTCAAACAGCAAATTTGCTTCTCTCTACATCTCTCCTCTGTGTCAACATCTTCCTTTGCTTCTTTTCTTATACGTTTCTCTTCCACTTTAGATAAAGCTTGTGGTTACTGTGGACCCACCTAGGTAATTCAGGATGGTCATTCTATTTCAGGTGAGCTGATTCACAACCTTAATTCCATTTACAACGTTTTTTCTTTCTTTGTCATATAACTTGACATATTCACAGGTTGGTTACCATAATGGCATATTAAGGAACCTGCAATTCACGTGATTAAAAACCATGGCATGGGGAACTGTTAGATAAAAGAACTAGAAAAGGAGCATATTGCTTAGGAGTATGTGTGCAATCTTCTAAGGACTTTGGCTTTATCTTATAATAAAAATAATCCTTTCTTATTTCTATCTAAATCATGTCAGTACTGCACAGACCAGGTAAAATAATACTGATTTCCTATCTCATCTATGCATCTTAATGATTTACTGTATCCCCAGTTAACATTTAGAACTCTAGAACTCCCCAGAGGTACTTGTATATAACTATAATTGTTTTATGACTCAATCTTGACAACTAGACCAATGCCCACTGGTCATAAATAATTTAAACTACTTTCAATTTTAAGCACATTTTTATGACTTAATCTTTTATTGTTTAGTACAATGTAGTAGTTAAGTCACTAAAAATGTTTAAAGCTTACATGCCATAGATTATATTAAAATGAAGGCTGTCTAGTTTTGCATTTATTTTGAAACTAGAATAAACAGTGTGATAAACCATCATCTTCAAATACCAGTCTCAGGAAATGGCTGGTCTAGCTGAGTAAGAATCATGCAGGAA
Source organism: Glis glis (assembly GCA_004027185.1). Classification (NCBI taxonomy): domain Eukaryota; kingdom Metazoa; phylum Chordata; class Mammalia; order Rodentia; family Gliridae; genus Glis; species Glis glis. Next base: position 21,440 of record PVJS01004683.1, read on the forward strand.
GTTTGTTAAACATTTAGATTCCAATAGCGCATCATTAATTATTCAGATTTCTTAAGTCTGAATAGAAACCCGTGAATCTGTAAGGAAGAAACCACTATCTAGAATAGCCATTATTTGTCTTCCCCCTTTCAATGCCATATCTATATGTATCCAGGTATCTTTTAACTTGAAGCAAGAGCTACATGGCATAATATACTTGTCTTTTAAAAAGTGGTATGTCAATTAGTAATAATTAAAACAGGTACTTTTTCGCAGTAAAATTAATAGCAGCTTATGCCTGATAACAGATTACTTTGACATAAATTGTTCTATATGTTGTTTACTCTGCATTACTATATATATAGTAATGTATATATACTTAAGTATATTTTCTTTTATATAACTTTATATTACTTATATAAGAATAAATATACATTTATACATATACACAACTTCTATATAGCAAATGTACACATTTACTATAATATATATTGTAGCTTGTATCTACTCTCCTTTGAGGTAAATTTTAAAGTGGCTGGAGCATTTGTAGGTTCCCATAGTGTCTACACTATAGTCCTGTGTCTCAATTCTGTGCAATACCTAACTGGGCCTATATCACTGCACTGGAAAATGCTAAACTCTTAAACTTTTTAACTATTTTTCATGGTGTCTCAATCTGTTGGGGTGTTTTGTGTTTGCTATTTCATGTCAAGCTCTATTGAACACAGATATTCTTTGGGTGCTGGGGAAGTGCAGACTGTCACAGATGGCCGGTGGCTTTGGCCTGTAACTTGGCATGTGTGTGGTAACTACCAGCTGCTAGCACCCCCTACTAGCATCTACCACACTAATGTGCCATGGTTTGATCAAGAGAGAGGCCTTGAACCAGGTAACTTCCTCCTCTTTCCACAAATTAATAACTCTAACCCAGAGAAGTCTCGTAATCTTCAAGGATAACTATACCTGTAGAGATTATTTGCCCCTTTTATTATGTCTTTTAAGTCTACTTCTAGTACTCCAATTGAATATAATTTGTAACTTCTCCATGTTTCCTAACATTCTACTCATTTTCCCCAATACTTTTTCTTTTTACTTATTTTTTATTTATTATACCATTACGGTTGAAATTAAAAATAGCCTGGTGAGGGAAGATTAATCTAGAAGATATCTATTCAGTAATGTTTTAAAGGATATATGTTAGTCATGTGAATATCTACAGGTCAAAGCATTCCAGTCAACCAGAAAGCCAGTGTGAAGAACTTAAGGGGCAGAATGTCTGGCATGTTCAAGGAAAATCAATAAAGGCAATGAGCCTGGGGCAGTTCAAGAAATAGAGAGTGGTAGACACAACGTCAGAACAGTCAGTATCATGATAGGTGTGTTGGACATTGTGAGGACTTTGTCTTTTTTTCACTTGGATTTAAATGGGAAGTCATTGGAAAGTTTTGTGAAGAGGGCTGAAGTCGGCTGACATAGGATTTAAGAGTAATTATTATTATCCAATTTGGGTAGCAAGGAGCCAAATTGGGTGGTTATTTCAGTGGTCCAGATAAATGATAATGTTCAATCAGAATACAGAGAAGGTACACCAGAGTTGTAGCAATTGAGTGAAATCACATGATTGGATTCTGGAGATAAATAGACAATAAAATTTTCTGAGGAAATGTGAAAATCATATAAGAAAGGGAAAAATCACAGACAAAATCAAGGTTTTGGTCAGGTTAACTCAAAGGATGGGTTTGCCATTCACTAGGATAGAGGAACTATGAATGCAATGTTTGACAAGAAGGATCTGATTAAATATGGACATGGAAAGTTCGAGATGCATTGCAAACACCGAGATGCAAACTTGAGACAGACAATTGGATGCATGAATCTGGAGTTGCATACTAGGTTCTTGGTTGGCAATAGAAGAGTTAATGTATATTTGGCATTATTAAAATCATCAAAGTAATTCACATCATATCAATGTGAATGAGTGTAGTTAGTGAAAACAAATCCCCACAAATATTCCCTGAGACACTGGAATATTAAAAGACCAGGGAAAGTTATATAAAGAACAAAGGAAATGAAGAAAGAGCATAACCAGTCAGAAGGGGGGTAAACAGCAGACTGTTGTCTTGGAATCCAAATGAAGAAAGTATACTTAAAAGGAAGGAGTGATAAATTTATATCAAACAGAAGTGGTAGGTAAACTAGGACAAGAAAAGGAAAGAGATCACTGTTTTGGCTAGATTGATATAACATATGAATTGGGAAAGATTGGTTTGTGAAATAGAGATGAAAGTTTGAATGAAATGGATTAAAGTAAGAAAGAAAGAAATAGAATTTTAAAGGAAAACACAATTATCTTGAAAACTTTCCTGCAAAAAAGGAACAGAAAACTGCAGAGGAAAATGGGGGCAAAAGTGCAGTGAGAGATGTTTTTACAGTTTGTACATGTGTAAGTGACTGCAGGGAACTCTGAGAGCACAGTGAGAAAATTAATTATCAATTTTGTAAAAATTGTCTAAACTTTGCTCTTTAACTGTATTTCTTCTCTGCCAACTTGTCTGGTTTCTTCAGTTGAGATTCTTGCTAAGTGAGCTTTCGTACATTTTTTTCTGGTCCATTTTCTATGTTTAACCAATATTCACACTATACTGTTGGCACTTTTTATTGTTTTGTAGCCATGTTGCTAACATATCTTCTCAGTAAAATGAGAAAAAGTCCTCATTTAATGTTATTGTAAGCTTCTCCAAGGTGATATGCTGTATTATAGTCTATGGTTCAATCAGTGTTTCTTGAGAGTTAATATCTGTTGCTTTATTTTATTCTTAATTTATTGCGTATTATATAGACTAAATTAACATATGGGCACAGAAATATGGTCCCAGTACCATTAGTTTATAAAATTTTCAGCACTTCCCATGAAAAGCTGAGTATAGGATGGAGGAAGCTTTATTGTCCAGATTTCTCAAGTCTAGTTTCTTGATATTTAAACAGTCTTATCAAACAAGGGGAGAAAGGGAGAGGAAAGGATCAATGGGAATCAGTTCTAGTTAGATAGGAGTAAGACGTTCCAGGGTGATATGGTTCAGTGGGGTGACAGTAGATAATGATCACATACACTGTGTCTCCAAGAGCAAGCAGAGTGGAGTTTGAATATTTTTGCATTAAAGAAATGATAAATGTTTGAGGATATAGCTATGTTTAGCCTGATTGCAATGTATACATGTGAAAAAGAGTATGTGGATTCCTACTAATATGTGCAATTTTCATTTTTACATATCAATTAAAATTAACTTCATAAAATAGTTAACATTAAAAATAGTAATTCCTGTTACTATAAATGTATATGCTAGTACATTTGATAAGTGTGTATTTAATAGTCAGTTTTTGGTCACTGTGACCAATAACTTAGAGGAGGAAAGATTTATTTGGCTCACTGTTTCAGAGGTCCAGTCTATGGTTGGCTAGATCCAAGACAGAAACATCATGTCAGCAAGGTGTGGCAGAGGAACACTTCTCAGGGCAGCCAGAAGCAGAGGGAGAGAGAAAGGAACCAGGGACATAGAGTTCCCAAGGCCATGCCCCCGGTGATCTATCTCCTCCAGGTACTCCCCACCTGCCTACAGTCACCACCATGTAAATCCATTCAAATTATTAATTAACCCCTCAATGGACTCATCCACTAATGGGATTATAGCCTTGATTCAATTGAATATTGTTGCACTGTCAACACATGAACTTTTCTGGAGGACATGCCATATCCATACATAACAGTATGCATTCATTTAATGTGTGTATAAGTGTATACGTGACTTTGTGCAGGTGGGTATAATTTAGAAAATTATCTACCACAGACCATTTCAATAAAATATAATCTATTTGCAGGGTGGCTTTGGTTACTTTAAGTAACTTTGTTTACTTCGAATGCTTCCACCACAATATACCATTTGAGCCATAGACAAAATTTTCTTGTTTTAACACTTTTCAAAATTAAAATGTGAGTCCCCCCCTTTTTTCAGTGCTGAAAATTGAAGGGAGTGGCGCATGCTGTGAGAGCATTCTGCCACTGACCTACATCCCCAGCCTGTTTTCTATTTTATTTGGAGACAGGACCTCTCTAACTTGATGACTCACGATCACCCCATCTCAGCCTCCTGAGTAACTGGGATTTTAGGTGTGCACCATCACACCTGGACCACATCTCTTCTGAAAAGGTTGTTCAGCCAGGTGTGGCAGCACACACACATCTGAAAACCCATGTAATTTCAGCTACTCTGGAGGCTGAGGAAGGAGTATTAAAAGTTGGGAGCCAGTCTCTGACATCTAGCTAGATTCTGTCTCAAAATTTAAAAAATGATAAAAAGGTCTGGTGTGGATGAACGTAGGTGGGTGGTTTAATCCACACTACTGCAACAAACAACAAACAAACAAGCAAAACAATATAAAAAGTAAAAGAAAAAATAGGAAATCCAGATATAAGCCTTCTGAACAATAGAAGCATCTGTCAACCATAGACCCACATTCTCACATGACCACATACTGTAGAGGTTGTCCTCTCTAAAATATCATGAGCTTTTTTGCTTCAGTAGCCTATTTTTTATAATTTCCTTAACTTCTGATATCTATAGGTATGACCTTCTTGTCTTTACCACTACAAATCTATAGGTATGACCTTCTTGTCTTTACCACTACAAATTGGATTCAGAGTATTGTAATATTTAACAAAAATTATAAACATATGATGCAATATACATTTTAGCAAATACAGTGAGAAAACAACCAATTTCCAATTAGTTCTGTTAAAACCACAGACATTTAAAATGACAACTACCAGTGATAAAAGGTTTTGGCTTAGTGAACAGGTCAGTATTTATAAATAACAGACTATAATAAAGACTAATAAAAATGGATTTTTATATTTTTGTGTGTGAGAATTCATTTCTGTCAAACTTAAGTTAGTGAAAAGCAGTTAGAAATCAGGATCTTGTGCATCAACTAAAAAAGTTGAGGACTGAACCAAAAGATAGGGAAAATTATTAAAGGGGATGCAAAACTACAATAATATCTGGCAAACCTATTTTTGTTTTGATTGCAGGTTGATCAATGCAATATAACCAGAGAGAATCCTGATGAGATAATGGGTGTGCATCACTGTGATCCAGAATTCAAGGCAACAATCCTTGGAAAAGAGGTTTTTAAAACCAGGGGTGGTGCACTTGCCTATAGTTGCAGATACTCCAGAGGCTGAGGCAGAGGAATAACCCAGGAGTTCAGTTCAAGGCCAGCCTGGGTAACATAGCAAGACTCCATCTTAGCAAAAAATAAATAAATAACAAGTAAACAAATTTATATTACAATTTTCCAAGAAAGCAGAAAACAAAGCAGTATCCAAATTTGGAAAATATAAATTTGGAAAACAAAGCAGTATCCCAATTGGGAAACTTAGGGAACTTCAATCAAATAAGACTATACTCAGAACTGTACATTGGATTGTACCCAAAACTGTTGGCTGAGAAGACACATAGAGCAACATAGAAACCAAAGACATTAGCTTAGGAAGAGCCTCATAGAAATGCCTAGAAAAATAAGTTTAATGTAATATATAACATACGTCCTTTATAATAAAAATAATCTTAATTACTTTACCAATTTGAATGAGTATGTGCAATTGCAATCAAACAAAACATGCTGAACAAAGGTATACACTTTCTGAGTTTTAGTTTAAGTCCATAGGGTAGATTCATAATATAGTTATTAGAGTCACACAAAATCTTTGGGAATTTTATAAAAATATGTTCTGAGCTATAAAAACAAACCATTGTAAATATTGGATCATACAATGTACAAAAGAGGCGTCTGTGTTGAGTTGCTAAATACCAGACCAAAGACATAACTGTCTTTCTCTCATAGCTTCTATTGTTGTATTTACTATGATTAGAAAGCCATGTGTGCATCTTTTTGAAACTCGATCTGTATATAGGTGTAGTTAGATATCACACTTGTTTTCATTCTAAGCATATAAAACATCATGCTACAAAAATAGCCAAAGCAGTTTTCGTTCGACTGGAACACATTGATTGAAAAATTCTTTAATTTGAACTGCTTATGTCAGGTTAATAAATTAGAGTAATAAAATCATATTGAAAAAACATGCCTGTGGAAAGGAGACTATACAAAATCAATGGGGAGGAAGATATGTAGGTGAAAATTAGTTTGTCTGATAGAAGCAAAAGCGATGTGTGATTATTAAAATTCTTTCTTTACAAAGTATGTGGATGTTGAGCCGGGCATGGTGGCGCACGCTTGTAATCCCAGTACTTTGGGAGGTAGAGACCGGAGGATCCGGGTTCGCGGCCAGCCTCAGCTCTCGCTCTGTCTCTCTCTGTCTCTGTCTCTCTCTTTCTCCTTAGTGAGGCCCTCTGCAACCTCGTGAGACCCAGTTTCAAAATAAAGCATAAAAAATAGGGCCGGGGGTGTAGCGCGGAGGTAGAACGCCCCTGCGTTCAATCCCCGGTACCGCAAAAAAAAAAAAAAACAAAGTATGTGGATGTAATCTTGCTTATCTATGTATTTATCTTATTTGTATGCTGTTGCTAAGAGTAAAATATAAATGCTTACATGGAGAGTAAAAGTTGGCTAATATAATTTCATCAGTTCTCAGAATAACAAAAATATTTCATATTAAACATATTCTAAATTGGGATAATTTAAGACTCAGTATCTGGTGTCATAGACATAGTAGAGACTCAACAATGAAAGAAATAAAATTGATCCAGTTTTTCACTAATTTCAAATAGCAATGGGATTTTAAACTATATAAAATGATAGAATAATTTCACATTTATGGATAGAGAGATAGCAACAAAATGGGTTGATTTATTAAAATATATAATTAAGTGAAATGCAATTAAATTTCAAACTCCTGAAAGGTAAAGCGTATCTCATAGTGATTTCTATTTAACTTATTATTATACAGGATTTAACGCTGACTTTGCTGGATGATAAACTAATTTGGAACCTTATTACTTTGGCAGTAATAAAATACAAATTGTCTCATGTTGAGATGACAAAACTTGCTTAATATTTGAACAGAGGGAGAGATTCTAAAGATTGACCTTGGGATTTTTCTGTATATATTTCTCACAAAAATTATCATCTTTAAGCTTCTGATCTTGGAATGAATCCCTTTAAATAATACCCTTTCATAGCATAGCATTAAAATAATACTGATCACACTCCTACGGATGGGTTTATTAGAGTCTGGTTAAAGGCATTGTCTTTGTTTAGTTTCCAGTTGTCTTCAATCCTCATTTCTACTCCTTTCTGTGGTAACTTGACAGAGGGAAAAAAAAAAAAAACTTTCTATGTAGTTTAATTGTGGAAGCAAACTTTTTGATTTACTTTAGATGGTCATTTCCCTACTACTAGCATATTGTGGAAAGATATGTTTATTTTTCTTGTTGTTACCATGATGATTCTTATTGTTACATACACACTATTATATGCTATAAACATTCATTCACAAAAATCCTGAATTCACTGTTTCTAAGATTTACTACAGGACAGCAATACTAATGCATCTAATTGTACCAAATTTAATATGGCCTTCAGTAGGTCTTTGAGGGAACATATTTTTAGGTTTATTATCAGAGTTGTTTCATCTGTTAAAGGGTAATTAAGAATAATCTGTATTGTATATAGCATATTGTGAAGATTAAATAAGAGGATGAAATTACAGCTGGTGGCACAGGGTTCATACAATTCATTAGTCTGTAATGACTTTTAGAAATGATGTCAAGAGCTCTACTTAAAAAGACTCTGTAAGCCCTATGTGGGGCAAGTCTGAGTTCTGATTAAGTGAAATGGAGAAATGACTGACTCTTGGCACAGCATCGTGGACTCGGGAGTGATGTCAGCAGTAATTGCAGCAGCGGCAGCAGCAGCATGTGAAAGATGGCTGTGAATTAGGATCAAAATTCTGAGCATCAATGACTATCATAAAGATACGTAATATAGAAAATAGAGCAATTGAGCAAAATAAAACTTAAGAGCTTTTGAAAAGTTTAATCATCTGTTTACCCAGAAAACTTTATGATTTGTATGATTAAAAAAAACAAGATGATTTTAAAGAAGGGTCAAAATGAAAATCTTGATGGCATTAAGATATAGTCTTCCATGAGAAAATTAACTGTTAAGGAGTCTGTTTCACACATTATTTTCTACATATGAAGTATTGGCCAAGTGATCCAACATAAATCTGGATGTATAGAAGTAGACAATATTAGCCAGGCATGGTGGTGCATACCTGTAATCCCAGTACTTGGGAGACTGAGACAGGATCACAGGCTCAAAGCCAGTCTCAACAACTTAGCAAGACCCTCAGCAACCTAGTGAGACCATGTTTCCAAATTAAAAAAAATTTAAAAAATAGAGCTGGGGATGCAACTTGGAGGTAGAATGTCCCTGGGTGCCAAATGCCCCAGTGCCCAAAAAAAAGTAAGCAATGTAACCCCAAATTTATATGGATCAAGTATACTAGTAGGAAAATTTTCCCTATTAGTTTATCGTAGTAATTGAAATGATCCTATTGGGACAAAAAACCACAGTATCCAGAAGTTAGTTTAAAAATTCAATGTCTGGTTTTAGGAAAACTAATCATTTGAAAAATATAAGCTTATGTATTTACTTCTAATAATACAATAAATTTCAGATATATAAAATTGTTAAATGCAAAATCAAAGTGCCAAAAATGTAAATAATACAGGCAGAAAAATATTTCTAAGAATAGAATGGAAAATGTCACAAAGGGAAATTTTGATCACAAAAATATCAACTTTGGGTCTCATATATCATCATAAACAAGATTTAAAAACAAGTGAATAAATTAGTGGCAATAGAATGATTTGTAGGAAACATAATAGATGAAAGGCTGATATTTTTAAAGTATTAAGCATATGATGCCTGAATAAAAATATTCAGTAGTTTCAAATTTAAAATGAAGAAAAGGAATGCATAGAGAATAAATCACAAAATATTACAAAAAAGGATTCTACCTTTATCTACTACTAGAAAAAAAAAGTGTACATGAAAGACATAACACAGACATCACCTCATAGTTTTGTTGAGAACACAACATACAACTGTCACATGTTTATATAGCATTACTCACAAATTATGCTTAAAAATATTTTAGAAAGGGGATAGTCAGAATGGAGCACAGATCATGTTTAAAATACATAAATTTCAGGCCGGGCGTGGTGGCGC